>CAWUFW010008421.1:600000-890371 GCA_963921515.1 Calotriton arnoldi | reverse complement strand
GGGTGTATACTAGCCATGAGGGAGTGGCTGTGGCGTACTGACAACTAGGGTGTGACCAGCAGATCACTGCAATGAAAATCTGGGCCATGTAGCATTGTTGTCCTTCCCTGTAAGCGTAAGCGGAGTGGGCTGGCCTGGCGTATGCCAGTCCTGCGTGAGGCTGTGAAGAATGACTCCGGAGCTATGGGTGTGGCTCCATCGTGAGCTGTATGAAGAATCAACTGATGCGGCACTGTTGCCAGATTGGGCTAGATCACGCACAATTGGGCTATATTTTTCCCGGTTGTGCGGTAAAATTTTGGTTTGTGCTAGTTGCCAGATTATAAATATATATACAGCGCTCCAGCAAACTAGTATGTGAAAGCGCTTTATTAGACAAATATTTACTTGGCAGCCTGCTGCAACATCAATTCCAATCCATTCACCGCCTGCTTGACGATGTCCCTGCCCCTCCTTCCTTAAAGTAGCAATATTGGGCTAGTTTGGGCTACTTTTTGGTTGTCTTTGGGCTAGAGAATGCTTAAAAAATCTTGCAACACTGGCATGCGGGTGTTCTTGTTGTAGTGCTGCCGTCACCCGGGTCACAAGCGTCAATGTGTCACTCTGTGAGCCAAGTTCCTGAACATGGCCAACATGGAAGGTACGGGGAATCACTGACCCTACATTCATCCATAGTTCCACACAAGAAAGATGGTGGACATGACACATCTGTGTGGGTGTGAATGTTTATTGCACATTCAGTGGAGTATTGCAGCTGTAGCAATACTGGGCCATGCAAAATCCAAATTTCAGTTTTTGGGACATGGAGGGCAGCCAATTAGAGACAAGCTCGTTGTCGGAGTTAGCGTGCGCCAACATATGTACTTATACAATCACTCCGCCAATCCCCACGCACTTATAAATTCACTATACACTCTCCTTGCAGTACTCTAATCATCCAGTCTCTACGTACGTACTTGTACAATGACCGAGACAAAGTTACATAACCAAAGTTTTCTCCCACTGTCAAAGGTAAGTTAGTTGCATACGCTGTCCAGAGCACAATGTAATGTGGTAGGGCCCAGGGACAGCATGTTGCATACATAATGAACACACGGACACAGATAGATAGTGGAACTGGGTACGAGCACGTGCACTCGACTCCTTTTATTACCAGGGTCACATGTCCAGTGACGTCTGTGCTGGATGCGTGTGGGGTGAGTGTAAGCCGGCCCTCCGGGGAATGGTTGGTGCTGGTAACAAGTACAACAGTAATCATCAGATCACACACAGAGATTCAATCATAAAGGGTCCATGACTTGTGCTACAGTAAGTTAGGGGCACCAGATCTGAAATCATACACAAAAGATTCTGTCATAAAGGGTCCATCAGTTGTGGTGAACTGAGGTAGGAGCATCAGAAGCATTCCGCGTGTGCACAGCTAGCGATGATGCGTGGTCCGGGAGGGCCGCACTGGTAGCAATGTTTGTTGCCTACTGGACTGCGTCATCTGCAATCGCAACTCCATCTGAATTGTGAGCCCTGCTGTCCGCAGTGTAGATCGAAGGCAGTAGTCAGCACAGACATCAAGGAAAGCTTTTTGTCACTTCCTCTTGAGAAAATTCAACGACATAGAGTACAATTCTCTGTCCAATTAATAAATCAAGGCTGAATTTGAATGGTGAGCTCTGCTGACCGCAGTGTAGATCGAAGGCAGTAGTCAGCACAGACATCGAGGAATGCTTTTTGTGACTTCCTCTTGAGAAAATCCAATGACATAAAGTACAGTTCACTCTGCAATAAATAAATCAAAACTGAATTCAAATTGTGGGCTCTGCTATCCCCAGTGTAGACTGCCATTCAGTGTTCCTTTGGACTTGCAAGATGAATTTGGTCATTGTACTAAAGCTATAATTGATATCAAAAAGTTCTTGAAGCAAGGATACTAAAAGGATATTATGTAGGTTTAAGGGTATGTGGCGATGACTTATGGTGCAGTGAGCTAGTGGCACCTGAAGCACTCAGCGTGTGCGCATCCTGCGATGATGCATGGTCCGTGTGGGCCGCACTGGTAGCAATGTGTTTTGTTTAATGAATTCTGCCTTAATAAGGCCACGTGGCATTTACTTGTGGTGCACTGAGTTAGTGGTACCTCTGGCGCTCAGCGTGTACGCAGCCTGCGATGATGCGTGGTCCGGGCGGGCCACACTGGGAGCAATGTGTCTTGCCTACTGGACTGCGTCATCTGCAATCGCGACTCAATCTGAATTGTGAGCCCGGTTGTCCGCAGTGTAGATCGAAGGCAGTAGTCTGTACAGACATAACTGTGCAGTGCTGTGCAGCTGTGTTCGCAGGGGGCTTGTGTCGAGGAGGCCCGCGGTCATGGCGGCAGCCACGTGGCAGGGTGAGGGTCGCCGCTCTGGCAGAAGCGTTGGCTTTCACACAAGTGAACCACGCCCAGAACCCCGGCCTATTTATTCACACTTCTACGCTGGAGTGGCGTACGTTGGACCAGCCCACTGCGCTTCCGCTTACATGGGGCGACGACACAGGTTCATGACCGAGATCTTCCCCACTGCCTGAGGTAACATGGTTGCGTCCACTGTCCACAACACTACAAGCACCAGCTTGTTTTTGGATCACACAGCAGATAGGTTTAATGAACATTATAATTAGAAATTAGCATTTAAAAAACCTTTGAAATTCACTGAAAAAACCATAGGTTTCAGGGACGTTATAGTTACAAATTATCATGTTAAAAACCATAGAAATTCACTGAAAAAACCATAGGTTTCAGGGAAGTTATAGTTAGTTGGACATTTCACTCATACAAAACCATAGAAATTCCGCCGTTATAGTTAGTTGAGCTAACTATAACTCGCGCCCCCGCAATGCACTGCTGATGATGTCACATATTACATCATTCATGACATGGTCAGTGACATCACTGATGACATCTCAAATGACATCACTGATGACATCATCTAGTGACTGTGTGTTTCTGTAAAGTTTAAATATGTTTTATATATATACCAAGCTGTATTGAAGAATGAGTGGTTGTATAAGTGTCTGGATGGAGGATTTAGTAGGTGTGTAACTGACTGTTTAAGTGAATGATTAAATGTCTCTTACTGAATACATGGGTTAGTGACTAAACTGTGTGAATGTTTGTATGAGTCTGTTTGTTGTTGTATAACCTGCTGCATCGGTTGGTCAGTAGCTACATGAGTATCTATATGGGTTATTGATTAGTTGCCTGAGTATTTGTATGGGAGACTGAGTGTGTGTGTGGTTGGGTGGGGGTGTGTGACTCTGTGCATAGATGTTTGAGTGGTTGATTCACTGGGTGTATGAGTTTAACAGTGCATGTGGAAACAGTTGTATGGGTGAGTGAGTGAGTGTATGGATGTGTTGGTGAGTGAATGGATGTGTCAGTGGTAGATGTCCAACTAAGTACAAAAGTTAAAGGCAGTGTATGTGAGAGTTGGTGTATAAAAATAACTATACGTGAGAGTGAGTGATTGTGAGAGTGGCTGTATGGATAAGTGTGTACTTGTATTAGTGATTATATAAGAGAGTAAGTATGCGTTAGTATCTGTATGAATAAATGAGGTGGTGTGTGTATAACTGTGTAGGTGAGTAAATGGAACTGTGATTGATTTTTTGCATGACTGACTAGGATGAGTGCATGACTGACTAGGATGAGTGGTGGTGTGTGAGTGTCTGTATAGGTGTATGAGTGCAAATGATAGTGTTGTATTGATCAGTGACTACATGTATGAATGGTTGTATGGGTGAATGAGTGGATGTGTGTGCAGACCTAGGAATCAGTGCGTGCGTACGTAGTAACTGGTATTGGTGTGTCGATGGTTTTTAAAATGGTAGTCTGTATTTTACAGTGGGTGTATCACAGGTTATATTAGGGTGTGAGGAGGTGCATCAGATTTTTCACGTGGATGATGTCATCAGTGATGTCATCAGTGATGTCATTTGAGATGTCATCAGTGATGTCATCAGTGATGTCACTGACCATGTCATGAATGATGTAATATGTGACGTCATCAGCAGTGCATTGCGGGGCGCGAGTTATAGTTAGCTCAACTAACTATAACGGCGGAATTTCTATGGTTTTGTATGAGTGAAATGTCCAACTAATTATAACGTCCCTGAAACCTATGGTTTTTTCAGTGAAAATATATATATATATATATATATATATATATATATATATATATATATATATATGCAATTGCCTCATTCTATCACACATCATAGGGTATTGAATCCATTTAAAAGGAAACGTTACTTACAGCCTAGTGATTAAGGCTAGGCCTGGGCGGTAAATTCCGTTCCGCTCGCGGAATTTGCGGAATTTGGGTAATTTCGCGTTCCGCGGAGAACGCGGAATTACCAAAAATTCCGCGATCCGCGGCTTCGCGGAATTTTTTGCTTGTTCGCACTTTCAAAATGCGTGTTCGCAAGATATTTCTCCCCGATCACGCAAACAGCGTTCGCGAACAGGAAAAAAAGCATCGCGAACGGGCGGAACAAGCAATTCCGCGTGTTCGCGGAACTTTTGCGTGCTCGCGGAGATTTTTTACCGTTTCGCGGAGCTTTGCGTAGCGCGACTATGCAAATTCCGCCCACCCCTAATTAAGGCATTTGATTACTTCATGTCCAGGTTTCACTCCCTCCATGTCTGTCTTTATAGTTCGTCTTGATTACAGTTTTTTTTAAAACTCTCTTTGCTGTGCTCGGTGTTGGGAACAAATATTGGATGAAAAATATCGAGATACAGAAATAGTGTGTCAAGAATATTGGGACTTCAAATATATCGTAAACAGGAATATCGAAAGTAAAAATATTGTTTTTAGTGCTATTTTAAATTTTGTTATGAACAATATCAATGTAGGAAATGTTATTTTATATAATATTGTTTGTTAGTGTTAATTAGTATGTAATGTGTGGTTAATTTGTTCTTATTCTTAGATAATAAAATATTTTTTATATGTAACAATGTTTTTAAATAATTATTGAAATAATTTTTTAGTAGCAGGATGTTGGGTTATTGGGGATGAGGGAAGAGAGTTTGTGCTCTCCCAGAGAGTTTGCAATGGTCGAAGCAAACTGCTTGTGCGTGCCACGCGTGTTGCAGTCGAAGTACGGAACCGACACTTACGTATGTGGAGTCAAAGCGCAGCCGCAGTAAAGAAGTTCAAAACAACAAAAGCATTGCAAAGAAGTCTACAAATCGGTGGCCTAGAACCTGCTGAACAGCCCCAACATGAAGGTGCCACTCTGCTATGCAATATACACTCATACATAATACGGAGCATTAACCCTGAAGACAAATACAACCAGGTGTTCAAAGAGCAGATATTGATAATCACAAATTGCAAGACAACATTACGATTAGTAAGTGTTGAAGAAACAGAGAGCAAGGGATTAAACAGTTATTTACTCAACAGAACCTGAGTAAATTAAGCTGGTATGACCTCAGCGCCTGGTGCTGCAACCAAGGCAGAGGACAGGGGTTGTGCTTTCGACACAGGTGAGTCTTGTGAAGCCGAATGAAGGGCCATGAAGGTGGCCCGGACAGGAACATGGCAGTGGGCGATAGTCAGAACAGTGGCAGACATTTTGGAATAGTAAAACACTGCTTTTCCAATGGAGGCAAAGGCAGTGGCCATCTTTCCAAAATTCATCAAGGGTGATTCAGAGGCCAGCATCTCTCAAGGACTTAGAGATGGCTCACATGAGCAGGTTCAAGATGAACAGCCAAGGGAGCGTGAGAGAGCTCCACCCTTATCATCAGCCTCTCCCATAAATGGCTACAAGGATGCTGCTTTCCTGAAACCACTACCACCATTCGATACCACCAAAAAGTAAAATATTGGTGATAGATGGACTGCTTGGATAAAGACATTTGATGATTTCATTGATGCACTTGAGGAGACTGATAACAAAAAGATTGTCAAGTATCTCAGACATCTTGCTGGTGATGGTATAAATTAAGTTATAAAGAAATGCTCCAAACTGACGAAGAAGTTACAAATCGGCAGATTAAAGAAGTGTTGAATCCCAAGTTTAATCCAATGCCAAATGTTGACTATGAACAATGCATCTTCAACCAAGAACACCAGAAAGTTGGTGAAACCATTGATGAATTTGTAGAGAGGCTTGACACACTCATCAAACAGTGTAAGTTCAATGAATTTAATGATGAAAAAGCTATGGGCCCCATGCATCAAACTGAAAACCAGTCGCAAACGGGCAGATTCTCAGAATCTGCCCCTTTGCGACCGGTATTTTTGCATTTGGGATGTATCATCCCAAATGCAAAAATCGGATATTGTGATTGCATTTAAGGAATCGCAAATTGCGATTCCTTAAATGCAATGCTAGAAGCAATTTAAAATAGCGAATTCGCTATTAGGGGTTGCAATTTACCGAAAAATAAAACAGGTCGGTAATTTGCAAAAACTTTGAAAAATGCACTAAAGTGCATTTTTCAAAGTTACATGTCACACACACACACATGCCCTTGGGGCATGTGTGTACGCAGCATGGGTGCACATTTCAATTTCAGGGGTGCAACAGGGTGTCCTTTGACACCCTTGCACCCTTGAAATTGCATGCGCTATTTGCGAGTACCTAATGGGTACTCGCAAATTGCGCATGCAATTCCCATTCATTCCTATGGGCCTGTGGGCCCGTAGGAATGAATGGGAAGCCATTCCTTAATTGCGACTCGCAACTTGCGAGTCGCAATTAAGAATCTTTAGGAATCGCTATTTTTATAGCGATTCCGACATGCATAGGCTTTTGCGATTCTTTAATTGCGATTCCTTAATAATCGCAATTAAGGAATCGCAAAATCCTTCCTTGATGCATGTGCCAGTATGAGTCTTAGAGTTATTGACGGATGCGTGTCAGATTAATTTAAAAGATGAATGCTGAGGGAAGCTCTTAGTCAGGGGCGAGTGTTAATAGCTGTCAGAGCTGAAGAACATGCTGATAGGCAAGGTGGTGACATGGAGGCTGGAGGTTCCCTGAATGAATCCGTCATGATTGTGAAAAGTAAACCAAAGTCAAAGTAAGAAAGACACAAGGTGATGTCTACACGTAAAAAGTAGTTGTGGTTTAGATGTGGATTATAATTTTCACCAGAAGGTAAATGTCCCGCCATTGGACAGATATGTAAAGTCTATGGGAATGAGAACCATTTTGTGACTGTTTGCAAAGCAAAGGAAAAAGTAAGTGCGTCATGGCATGAAGACAAAATGGCTGCCAGAACGTTTCAGAAGCAAATTTTGAAGCACACCCACAAGGCCAAGTGGTGACATCAGTTAAGACAAATCAACAGTAAACAAAGTTGATCGTCATCTAAATCATCATCCAATAGTTCTTCCTTATCAGTATCAAGTGAAAGTGAATAAAATGGTTGTGCCATGTCAATGTTTACCTCAGAAAAGTGTGCATATGTTGGTTTGGCTGCTTGAGAAGAAAAATGTCAGTCAAAGAAAGATCGACATGCCAGAGCACCAAAGTCATTCAAACACTGTCTGAAGACTACACTGAAAGTAAATGGTTGTTAGATACCTTTTATTATCGACAGTGGTGCATCAATACACATTATGTCTGAGGAGAAATACAAAGAATAATCTCCATTGCTGCAAGTTACACCTACGAAAACCAAAGTGTATACATGGTCTGCATCAACCTCTTAAAAAGTCAGGAAGTGCTCTGGTTGGCAGATAGGGTCACATTAGATAAGACAGGATGGGAGCACCTTGAGCTTTCAAGATCCTATGAGCCATGCTTCGGCCTTTAAATACGATTCGCCTCTCCAACAGCAACCAGTGGAGTTGGTAACAAAGCCCCGAGATGGAGCAGAACTTCAGGAGGGAATACAGCAATCTGGCTGCGGCATTTTGGACCGACTGTACCTCTTGAGGATATATTTCTTACAACCTAGATAGAGGAAGTTGCAGTTGTCTAGGCAGTGAAGAATGAAAGATTGAATAATCATATGACGAATATGCGGTTGGAATAGGCTGATAATAGGATTTAGTCTTCACAGAAGACCAAAACAAGTGTCTGGATACTTGTTTCTTAAGACTAAGGGCCTGATTATGAGTTTGGCAGACTTACCGCCATACCGCTGTGGCAGCGGGACTGAGTACTCTGCCGAGCTGAAGGATTTCCCCCCTGCAGTATTTATATGTTGCGGCTGGAGAACTCTGCCGGCGCCAGGCTGGCTGCATATCACCAAGCTGATTCAGATGTTCCCAATGTGCTGGTGATCTTGTGGTGGCAGAGTCCCGATGGAGTGACGTTTCACTGCTGTAAAGATAGGTAAGTACTAAGGGGTTGATTACAATGTCGTTCGAAAGGGCATCCCAGAGCCTTTTAGAGTCGCACTTTTTGACTCACTCATACTCTGATTCTGTTTACCCGAGCGACGCATTACGATGCACAAAACCCATTACTTACTAACGACTCAGTTTCTATGAATCCGACTGGATATTCCTAACGAGAAGCCTCCGGAAACGCTAAATGGAGCCGTTTGGGGCCACTTCCAAGTTTGAATCAGCCCGCCAAATTACGATGCGTACTTCCTGTGTGCCAAATCATTTGGACCAACCAACACATCAGAGCAGTCGGAAGGGGAGTGTTTCTGCTCTGAATCGCATCACAACAAGACACCTGGGACCGAGACTGTGCAGCTATACATCCCATCGCGCATGTCATCCATACACTCTACATCTATGATGAATACTACAATCCCAACCGACGCGGTCATTGCAGACGGTAAGTTAGACACCTACCCCTACAGAATAACGCAACTATGCCACGAAAGACAATACAAGAGAAAGCAGGGGCACAACTACAGTCAAATTGGGTGGGGGGTGAATAGTTTCAGAAATGTAGAGGCAATTTGCGGGCGGAGGCTAATACTTCCAGCAATGTAGCCCCAAATGGGGGTTAGGGGTGCTAACACTCCCAGCAATGTTGATCCAAAGGGGGGGTGTAATACTCCCAACAATGTGAGCCAATTGGTGAGTGGGGGTAATACTCCCAGCAATGTTGAGCCAATTGGGGAGTGGGGGGTTAACACTCCCAGCAATGTTGGGCCAAAGGAGGTGGGGAATACTCCCAGCAATGTTTACCCAAATTGGGGGGGTGGGGGGTCTAACACTCCCAGCAATGTAGAGACAATTGGGGGGTTGGAGGGCTAATACTTCCAGCAATGTTGATCCAAATGGGGGGTAATACTTCCAGCAATGTTAAGCCAAATGTGGAGGTTTGGGGGGGCTAACACACCCAGCAATGTTGATCCAAATGGGGGTAATACTCCCAGCAATGTTGAGCCAATTGGGGTGTGGGGGCTAATACTCCCAGCAATGTCGAGACAAATGTGGGGTTTGGGGGGGGGGCTAACACTCCCAGCAATGTTGAGCCAAAGGGGGGGAATACTCTCAGCAATGTTTACCCAAATTGGGGGGTGGTGGGCTAACACTACCAGCAATGTTGAGCCAGGGGGGGGGAATACTCCCAGAAATGTGAGCCAATTGGGGAGTGGGGGTAATACTCCCAGCAATGTTGAGCCAATTGGGGGGTGGGGGGCTATCACTCCCAGCAATGTTGAGCCAAAGGAGGGGGGAATACTCCCAGCATTGTTTACCCAAATTGGGGGGGTGAGGGGTCTAACACTCCCAGCAATGTAGAGACAATTGGGGGTTGGAGGGCTAACACTTCCAGCAATGTTGATCCAAATGGGGGGTAATACTCCCAGCAATGTTAAGCCAAAGGTGGGGGTTGAGGGGGCTAACACACCCAGCAATGGTGATCCAAATTGGGGGGGGGTAATACTCCCAGCAATGTTGAGCCAATTGGGGTGTGGGGGGCTAATGCTCCCAGCAATGTCGAAACAAATGTGGGGTTTGGGGGGCTAACACTCCCAGCAATGCTGAGCCAAAGGGGGGCATACTCTCAGCAATGTTTACCCAAATTGGGGGTGGGGGGCTAACACTCCCAGCAATATTGAGCCAGGGGGAATACTCCCAGCGCTGTTGACCCAAATTGGGGGGTGAGGGGGCTAATACTCCCAGCAATGTTGAGCCAAATGTGGGGGTTGGGGGGCTAACACTCCCAGCAATGTTGATCCAAATAGGGGGTAATACTCCCAACAATGTTGAGCCAATTGGGAGTGGGGGGCTAATACTCCCAGCAATGTTGATCCAATTGGGGGTGGGGCGGTAATACTCCCAGCAATGTTGAGACAATTGGGCGGTGGGGGGCTAATACTCCCAGCCATGTAGAGACAATTGGGGGTTGGGGGCTAATACTCCCAGCAATGTCGAGACAATTGGGGGGGAGCTAATACTCCCAGCAATGTGTCCTGGAATAATGTAACCGGTACTCATGCAAAGTGCCTCAATATTTCCGGGTGGAGTCCAAGCTGCAGAAAACAAAAAAAAATCAACTTGGTGCACTACCTCGCGTGCACTGACAGAAGCAGTGTTATCTCCCCCACTCGCCCCTCACTGTCAGGTCATGGCAGATGCAGGGAGGTTGCGTAGTATGTAGGGGCCTCTCAGGGAGGCAAGTTTCATTTGGCCAGTCTTACCTACCCCACCCCCTCGAGCAGTAGCAGTGTGCTATCTTGAAACCTCCCTTGCCAGGGAAATGCACAGAGGCAACAATGCAAGGGATGATCACAGAATGTGTGCCAATGACTTTTAGAGTGCCCGAGCATCATTGTGATCCCAATCTGACCCTGGTCCCATAGCATCTTGTGTCTGTCAAATGAGGAATGTCATCATCAGGTAGGTACAATCAGACTGCTAAATACTAGGAGAAACACACATTTGATGTTGGAACAGGAATGCCCATAGCCACATTTATGTATGTATCACAAAGTGAATGGATGAGTCCACTACAACACACAATAAAACATTGCAGGGCAACAGAAATTGACACATGGATTGTGGGTCTCTCCAATCACTTAAGGTGGCCCAAGAGAGATACTGTCACCTGTGTTCAAGTACAAGCTCATAGGAATCATCAAGACTGGGCGGGAGTCTGTCCAACGCATAAGTGATCAATGTGGCAGGGCGCAGATTCACTTGTATCTCTTGTACCAGCTAACGGGGTGTTGATCACTGCACGCACTGCCAGATCAGGTTCAGGTACATTCAATCCATTTAGGAATCAGGAAACGTCTACAATGTGTTCAGAGTAGGGGTGAATGTGTAGGCCACAACAATGCACTGTGAAGGATTCATATATGGTTGCCTGATTACTGTGCATCTGTGGAAGGTGATCCATAATCAGCAACATCTGCTGGGTTGTTGTTAAGCAACAGAGGAGGCAGGACAAGAGTTGCCCTGACTTATCCCACTCTGTGTTCATTCCAGCTTGTAATGTTGCAAAGTAAAAGCAACACAGTTGCTCAATCAGATGGGTGTGGTGTGTTTGAGCATCTGTCAGCATGGCTAACATCACAGCCTGTAACAGAACCACAGTCTTTTGATGACATAGTGATGGCTCGGTCTACAGCAAAGCCCTGTGGATATTGGCCCAGACAACATACAAGTCCCAAGACCCAGCCACTCAGTAATGATTTCAGTGATTCCCACTCCAGCAACCTAGAAGTTGTTGTATCCCAGTCATCAGTGAAATATTTTGAGACAAAATCCATCAGGAATGAGAAAAATGCATGGGCCAACAACAATGTAGGATACAGTCACCATGTATGGACTGGGGGCGCTGCACACAACACCCAATGTGTATGAGTATCCGGTCATCTTCTGAGAATGTCATTCACACCAATTCTGCATCTAGCTCCTCAGGCTGTAGTGTGTGCTGCTAACAAATAATTACATTCTGAATGTGATGACTGTGTTCTGCAGAGTAGTACGAGTACTCATGAGTCTCAGGACGTAGGATCCACTGACAATGTTTGAGTGACCAGTGCACCGCACATTGAGCCAGCTGAGCTGCCACCAATGGAGAGGATGCTGGGAGGGTGGGCAGAGGGGCTTAACCTGTGGCTCTTGTACACAATTGACATTGCCATCCTCAAGCCAGGGGGGGTATGGGTACACCTTGGGAGGATGAGGGATATTTGCAGAATGAAGCATGCTTTGTCCACATTTGGTAATGAAACACTGCACCCTAACATTTTCTTACATCACTGAACCCCTCTACAAAGACATATTGCCCTCAGGCTCTGTGGCACTTTTCAATGCAGTAAATGGAAACTCGTATGTACCCACACAAGGGCTACCATTGCTAAACCAGATTAGAGGCGAAAAAATAATGCAAACACTTATGGAATTGGGTGCAATGTTCTGTTGTCACATGTGTGTTTTGTGACAGTGCACTGTTTTTTCCCCAGCACAACCAGAGATATGATTACAATGAGTCCATCTCCCTTGGTGTCCACATACCATTGGCATTCCAAGTCAGAATGCCATTAGTACCCATGTGTGTCTAGTCTAATGGGAAGTATGGGGATGCATTTCTGGAGTAGTCTGACCCCAGGTGGCCCAACAACACACATCCTTGACTTTTCACTTGTGGGGGCTATAGCCCTCTAAGCAATGCACTGCCATGCATAGTTTCTGCATCATGACATTTCAACATAAGCAATCCCCACCTTCATCCCAGGGCAGTATCCAAGGTGAAGAATGATTAATCAGTGACAACATCTACCTACAAAGGGTAACTCGCCACTCATGCCCACACACAACTGAGACAGGGCAAGGCTAGGTGGAGGCAAAATTCCCTGTGAGGACAATAGGTTTTGCATATGCCAGTGTACTCAACGCAGCCATTCCAACAGTCATGAACATTCAGTGGCAGACAGCAAGCTGCAGCAAACACATACTATATCATCATATTTCATCTGCCAACTGTTTTTGCCTACTTACATACACATAATATTCACATATGTACATTTCAACATTACCTCTTGGCCTGCTTAATCTCTACTTGTGCAGGTATGACCCCTCTCACATCTCCTCAAAGTATATGCTCATCTCTCAAAACTATCATTCATACACAAGCACGTCATGATCCCCCTTTGGCACAGCTACCTTGAAAAGCATGTCTGCACCACAAGCTCCAGCCTTGTACTCAAACTCTTCAAAGCAAAATCTCACAATCTCATATTGGTGCTGCCATTCTTACATCCACACCTACATTCACAGCACCACTCTTCATCACTATGTACACAACACCACTCACATAAATGACATGTACACAATGTACTGTACTCCTCACCTCCTCAGCAGAATTTAAACGTAGCAGTTCAAATGGACAACTCTCATCACCAGTCTTACCCTGTAGTGTAGCTCCAATTTCCCTAATAGGCTCTGCGCATTGGAATAATATACCCTATAGGCTTGACATAGGACTGAGGTCGGTATGTCCCTATCGAGTATATTAAACTTAATTACTTGTGCCAGCTAGCTCAGAGGCCACTAGAAACTCCTTGAGAACAAGAAGGGAGTAGTTTCTGGCAGCCGCAAAACATGACCACTTTGTTTCCCTTTAGAATCGGAACATGTCCCAGAGTCGTGGAAACAATAGATAACCGTTTCACTCAGCTCAATTGTGCATGCTTAGTTTTCCTCAAAGTTACACAGAAAGAATAGATGGGCGTTTCAATAAAAGGTTTATTGAACAGTCTTGTTTCTCGTGTAAGAGGTATGTGCTGTTATGATCACAAGACAGTATGCAAGATAAATAATGTACAGCGTAAGCAGTAGAAATAAATAATACTGCGCTAGCATTATCTTTTAGTGGATATTTATACACATAAATAACATGAACTAAAAATGCGAGTACTCATACGATGCGTACCTACGCTAGTTCTACCCCAATATACCTAACCTAACCTAGGTGTAGGGAAAGGTAGGAAGTAGGTGAAGTATTCCTTACTACGGTATACTAAGAGTATGTTAAGCCTAGTATGCCAAGTATGCCAAGAGTCCCTCTAGGTTCTAGTCAGCTCCATACCTTAAGAATGAGAGAGGTGGGAATCTCTTTCCGGACTCGAACTCTAACACCCCGCGAGGGAAGTCAGATCACTGGAAGCGGGACTTTCTGCGAGCAGGGATGACAGCGTCTTCTCAGTGCGTCAGGCCGGGATACGGGCTCCTCTGAAGTCGAGGTCTCCTCTAACTTGCTTGGGCAAGGGAAGGTATATTTATACCTGGTAGGTACTTTGGAATGTTAGCATTGACGTGAAGTCGGACAGAGGAAGACGTCAGGAATGAACCCTTAAGGTATAATGGTTCATACATAATAGATGAGTTCTTGGAGAAATCAATAGTCCTGTGCTGGGGGAACTCCCGAAGCTTAAGGGTCTGATTTCTAAGAACTCGTTGTGACGTTAGGGTGGACGGATGTCGGTGACCATGCCTGTATTTGGAGTGCACGGTTAATGCCTAAATAAGGACAGGGATTCTATGCCTATATAAGGGCAAGGCGAGTTGTGCCTATATAAGGACATGTTTCAGGAAAACCTATATACGGATACCTAAAGCGGAATACAACACCCACTCCACTTTCGAACGAACGATAATACTAAATGCTAAACATTTAAATGCTAAACATAAAATTGAGTACCACATATTGCTAAAAACATTTCTAAAAGCATATTAAAACAAGTTCAAAATTGTAGAAATGCAATAAGCACTGTACATTTAAAGCATCGTTATCATTCTAAGCATATAATGGAAGTAAATGCAATATGAATGAAAAAACAGAAATATATACATATGATGAAATGGTTGATAAGTTTTCAAAAATCTAAGCCATTGCACATCAAGGAATTAAATGAAATGTTAGACAAGTAAGGTGACAATGTGTCCCGGGAAGTATTCAAAGAAGTCCGTTTTATAAGACTAGTTCTACTGTAAGCAGATATTTGCCATGTCATTTCAAAAGAAAAAAAAATTTAAAAAGAAAAAAGTTCACTTTCTGGGAAAAGTTCCAAGTTTTGAAAATATGAAGGCCAAATTTCATTATTGCCCTGGTACACTGTGAGCCGAATCAAAGTCAGTGTACGAGTCTGGTGTAAACATGAGATCATCTATTTCCGTAGCCAAAATATCGTCTACCGAAGATGGTGACATATGGAACACCTCGTTCTGAATGTTAATTGCACAGAGATGAGAAACATCGCCTTCATAAGAAGATGCAATGTTCGCTTCCGTTGTTACCTGTGTGCCTGTTGATCCATCTCGTACCTCAGCAGCAGCCGGAAGCATCTGTGAGATCTCAATGAATGCCGTCATCAGGATTGGTAGCCTCTGGGGACAACACAGAGCATGGGCCGTTATCGGGTCCAGCAGAGTATCGATATCCGTTGGCATGACTGATGGGAGTGTTAGACAGGTGTCTAGCACGCATTCTTCACCGCAAAGCAGGCAGCGTAGGACAGGTAAGATGCAATCTTGCCAGATTGGTCTGAATGACAGGAACCATGTTGTATTAAGTTCCCGTAGACGAGGTATGCCCAAAAGTTGTACTATCCGCTCACGGCACTGCCGTTCAAGTAGAGCTTTCTCCACTTCGCTCGGAGTGATGTCGGCGAACAGGCTGGCCATAGCGCAACAGTAGGAATAGAAATAGAATTCCTGTGCTAAAATTAATGGCACACCACCAAACACAGAATGTGCAAAGTTTGGGATGATTCCGAGGACTGCCTGGAAAGGTGCTAGTAGTCCGGAACAGATGGTCTTAAATACATGTACAATTCCGCTTGTATCTGACATGTTTAAGATACGTCCTATCATTTCTACGAAATGTATAGGGCAGTTTGTACGAATTAAAGCCTGTATCTCAGCCGAAGTCCTTGCAACTTGTAGATCATAGGTTTCTTTGGCCGAGGTCAAAGGCACTGTTTGTTGTATAAGCATGGCTTTCATTCTGCTTAAAGTATCAAATCGTATAAAAGAGACATTCAACGAAGGCCACAAGGCGACTCCCTGACTGTGTCTATTGGGGCAAACAATACTTGCATACAGCAAGTGACCCTGGAGTTGACCGTTACTAGATATGGGATGCCTGGCAACATGCCACAGCAACTCTGATCATTCAACATGAGGTAACTCCCATTCGAAAGTTGGTCAAACGTTGGATTAATCACAGCAGCTGGTGTACCCTGCTGATGGCAGGACAAATTTGCCACAGAACCATTACAAGCCCTGTGTAAAGAAATGTCCTGACAAATCAGTGAACCGCTTAGTGCACTTTTACAGTGTGTACCGCTCAGAAACACTTCTCGATCCTCACTCCTACATCTATATGTGTACGGTAAAGTCCAGGATGTCTTAATGTATTCCTTACCCAACCTTTCATATTTACCTGCTTGCATTTGTTTGAGGCAATACTGAAACTGAAAAGTAGTCACGGGTAGAGTGATTTTGCCATGAATAAGCCATTCTGTGGCTGGTTTTTCTGCCACAGTGAATGGTAATTTTTCCAGTTTTTCAATGCTCAGCACTGTATACTTCGCTCCCCTTTGTGCCAGTTCGATCTGTTTATCAGTTAGATTGTATTCTGCAAACAGAGCCGATGTGTTGATAAAACGCCAAGGCACATAGCCCGCACGCAAAGATTGCAGCGTCCAGCTTAATAACATAATAGAACATAACTGAGATTGGCCTTGTTGTAACATGGCTAAATCTTGTTCTAGTATGTCGATAGCAGAGGATACAATGTTGTCCAATGAATAGATTCTGGATGACAATGTTGTTAACCCGTTATCGACCACAGTGAGAGTTTTCTCCAAGTTAATAGATCAATTTCACGTATACGTTCTGCGGCCTCTATCTGTGACACCTTCCAAGCTTCATTATAAGCAGCATCAATGCCGGCATATATGAAACGTTTTTGACGCGGTCTTCTTGGTCCAAGCAAGAATTCCCTAAGGTCTGCGTCTTCTTTAAGTAAGGATAAGTGTGGTTTCACATCCTTAAGTGTAGATTTCTGCAGCCAATCGAGGCATAATTTTCCTACACTGTATGTTGTTACTACCCCTGGATGTTGTCTTTGGACGTATCGTGGGTCTGGCCTGTGAATAGTAAAGCCCTGTGTTTTATTCAGGAATCTTTCTTGACAGGTGTTCGTGTCTGTGGGCCAGATCAACCATTTTTTCCAATCAGGATTTGTTCTGTTGAGTTGTAGTATTGTGTCAACTGTAACCGCTGCCTGTGTATTGTTATCACATGCAGGTGTTGGTACAGAAGGAGTTTTCATGTCTTTGATCTTGGCTAACCCAAGGCAAGACGTTTGTTGGACAGTGTCATTCAAAAACATTATTTGCTGAGGGATGATACATGCTCTAAATAAAGCTTCTGTCCCCTGTACTTGCCATTCTTTAGTACCCCAGACCGATTTTGTGTCTATTGAGTCTTTCCAAAGGTTGTATCCCTGTCTAGACAATTGGGCACTAAATGCTGCAGAGTAAATCTGTTTTTTATTTGTTAACATAATTTTCAGTCCTGTTTTGTTTACATTTTTATAGTAAAATGTTTCTGGATCAGATGTATTGTATCCTGAAAAATATGGAAACTTTTTAGCAAATGTTTTTGAACTACCTTTTGGAGGTGTAGGACAATGCTCCCATTGGTTAAACATAAACACATTTCTAGGTGTTGCAGATTTATGCAAAAAATGATGACTATAGTGGTTATAGCAATACAGCTGTTCATAGTCTGATGAACCATCTAAATATTCATTACTAGAAAATGCAGCAGACTTCTTTAGATCAAATATTATGTCATTTACAGTCTCAAAGTCCCAATCATCAGAATAGGTACTGGACGAAATAAGATCACTTAGTGAAATTTTAAATAAATGTGGAATGTTCAATTGTTCCATCGGGCCGAAGATATTGAAATCAGTTTTGTCCCACACTATACCATCCTGTATAGGAACGGCTGTGATGTTCACTGCTGACAAGTCTCTTGCTTCACGATGGGAAGATTTGTGAGGTTTCAAAAGTAAGTTCACATCTTTTCTTTCATTTGTTCACATGGATGTATCTGCCATTTATAAGCACACTTATAGTCATAACCAAAGCTAGCCAAAGCAGGAAGAAAAATATTCCAGAAATAATCCATAGTTCAATCCATGGTGAAACCAGATAAGTTTTTTTCAAAAAATGAAGAAAGTCTTGTACTTGCTGTTTGAATTTTAATGATGATGGCGACGTCTCAGGCTCACTCGGATCCTCAGAAAACGTATCAAAGTTAATGAAGTAGCCAGAAGCAGTTCTGTCAATTGTTGGAATTGCATCAGGATTCGTTGAAATCGCTGGAACCAGTTGATCACATGTTACATTGGTGTAAACAGGTGTATTTGGACGAACTGTGTCTTGAGTTTCAAGAGGAATGAGTTCCATAGCATTATTGCTTAGTCCTTCATCTGTTACTGCTGAATTCTCAATGGTTATCAGTCTTTCAGTCTGAACCTCTTGGATAGTAGCGAGAGGAGTGTGTCTGCTACTAGGTCGGAGTCCACGAGGCCTACTATTTAGTATTGGCCACATACTGTGGTTTGATGAGGTCGATGGACACAAATATTTTCTCCTTTCTTCCAGCAAGGGGCGGCAGAAGTACTGTTCTTGTTCCGTGGATAGCTAGGACAGGTACTGGTCGTCTGTAAGAAGGTCCAAATTCCTTCTTGTCCGCAATCTTCTCTCTGACTAGATCCCCAACTTTTGGAATCCAGACAGGCCTTGCTGGGACCGCCGGTTTTTCCCCAGTGGTGGTTGGCTGTGGGAATACGTTGCTTTGTTTCGATCTTAGTTCATTTAGATCCTGTAAAACAGCCAAACGATCTTTGATATCAAAAGGTTTATTTTCCACCATTGTGCCTACGTGTTCGAGGTCAGGTACCCACATTCTTGTCCCAAATAGGACCTCATATGGAGTGACCCCCCCTAGAGAACTTCTTGGCAAATTATTTAATGAGCGTTGGACCCCATAAAGATGTTTGACCCACCCATCACCCGAACCTAATACCCTAGCTGTTATAGACTGCTTTATGTCCTGGTTTTTCCTTTCCACAACAGAATTTCCCTCAGGATGAAACGGAGAGGAGTACCGCAATGCAACGCCCAGACTGGCCATGGCTTCTTTGTAAGCCCGAGAGCTAAACGCAGGGCCCTGGTCAGAATGTAGCGTGCCTATTGCGTATGTGCCGATAAAGACTCACAAATCTTTTATAACAGTTCGAGCGTCAGCAGAGGGCTGAGGCCATATCCATAGGAACCTAGAGCATGAATCCACTGCGACCATTAT
The DNA here is from genome assembly GCA_963921515.1 of Calotriton arnoldi. Lineage (NCBI taxonomy): Eukaryota > Metazoa > Chordata > Amphibia > Caudata > Salamandridae > Calotriton > Calotriton arnoldi. The sequence continues at coordinate 871,064 of CAWUFW010008421.1, read as the reverse complement.
ATATTTATAGTTTCCGTCCCTTTGCAAGGGACCGCAGTGGTCCAGGTAAACACAGGCTAATGGTTTGTCTGAAATTAACAGGGGTGTCTGCGCAGGACGTTTCATTGTGGAGACTTTCATCTGTTGGCATATGTCACATTCTAAAACATAGTTCTTGGTTTGCTTCCTAATGCCAGGCCACCAATATCTTTGCTTGAGTAAAGATACTGTTGCAGAAACACCTGCATGGGCAGAAGCTATCCCTTCATGTGCTGCTAGGATTAGTCCTAATCTATGTTCCCTGTTTGGAATTACCCTATCCCCCACTACAGGGATTCGAGCAAAAGGAACGTTGTTTGCATCAATTACATAAGAGTACTTGAGTGGAAACTTTTTTGGTAACGCTGCACCACTGCCTTTGCTCGTAGCATTGACAGCCAACATTATCTCACTGTCTATTCTCGTTTTTGAATGAGTGATCGCAGCTACGGTAGCCGTTTGAACAGCCCCCTTTGTGGCTTCATCAGCAAAATGAATTCCCTGCCACGTGAACGCCATCACGTTGATGACTCAGTGTATGGATCACGTGAGCCTTTGGTAGTTCGCTTTTTAACTGAACTACTTGTTCCCAAAGCGTTTTATGCTTTATTGTGCCACCTTTTGCATCTTTGAACCCATTTTCAAGCCAATTTTGTATATATTCATTATACGACTGAACACAGTAAAAAGAATCGCACACTATTAGTGTGGGGAATTCGCGATCTGTACTTTCAAGTGCCAGTTTGAATGCTTGTAGTTCAGCTCGCTGAGCTGTACAATCTCCTAGAGTTTGGGTTTTTGTGACCATAGGTCTGAAGATACCATCTCGCATGCGACCTTTAACGATTGCACACGCTGCACTGTAAGCTTGCTTACTCCCTGTAGCGGGTTGTGCGGATCCGTCAGTGTAAATTATGAATTCATACTGATCGAGAGGCAGAATTTCAGTAGGCAGAGGACATTCGTGTTCATATTGCAGGAACGCTTGTGTTTTTAGATCAGGGTCAAAAACATATTCAACATCTGTTGCAGCAAGAGAATTAACTCATTGTATCCATCTAGGATGTAATGCTTTAGCATTTGGAATGCTCGCTTTAGTTACCGCCTCTAAAGCAGGTACTGGGGTTACGACAATAATGCGTTTCCCTTGGGCTAGAGCTCTTTCTTTTGCTACTGCAGTTTGAACTGCCGTCAGTATTTTTTCAGTTGAAGTGAAGCGCATTTCTGCTTGTGTATACAAATGAGATTTGTATGCAATTGGTACTTTTTCACCCTCATTAAATGTTAAGTAGGTGAATCCGCATTGACCCGAAATGATTTGGATCACTAAATTGCGTTGACTTATGCGTGTTTGTAAGTGATTTGTTGCTAACATGTTAGCTTGGAGTGAACGCAAGATTTCTGTGTGTTCCTGTGTCCAATTTTTGATTGAAAAATCAGGTTTGATTAATGCGTAGAGAGGTTTAACCCTTTCTGCGTAATTTAGAATGTAAGTTCTTCCAAAATTTAGGAAACCCAGGATGTATTGTAAGTTTTTCAGCGTTTTTGGAGGTTGGAGCAGCGCACACTTTTCTAAAAAGTTGGCTGCCAGGCTCTTTCCTTCACTTGAAAGCTCAAATCCCAAAAAAAGAACATTGAGGTGTGCAATTCTGGATTTCTTAAAGTTGAATTTATAGCCCTCAGAGGCGAAGCCCAATATAATGGTATTCACCCTGTTCAAGTGTTTGTTTAGGTCATCGTCTGTCAGGTAGATGTCATCGACATATGACAATGCCTCATTATCATAAATTTGTAGTAACTCTGTTACCCTCGCTGAGAATAACCCCGGGCTATTCTTGAATCCTTGTGGGAGTCGACAAAATTGACGCTGGGTCCCCATTATTGAGAAAGCTGTTAAGTACCTGCTTCCAGGTGCTATGTTTTGACAAAAGAAACCATTTGAGATGTCTAATGTGGTTTTATATTTTTTGCGCACAATGTTATTCATTAATGCTGTGCTATGTGCATTTTGCACTGCAAATGTTTTTGAACAAGTGTTTGAGTGTCTGTAATCCAAAACTAGACGATATGTATGGTCTGGTTTGGAGACAGGAAATAAAGGATTGTTCATTGAGGAGGTGCATGTTTCAATCACCCCTTGGTATTCAGGTTGATCTAAGATCTCCCTGACCTGTTTTTTAGCTTCTTGTTTTATTGGGTACTGCCTTTGTGCAGTAGGTTCATGTTTCAGATGTATTTTATGGTGAGGTGAGTCCTCATCCCATCCTACAAGATTTTTATATAATGCTGGGGCCTGGGCTCCTGCCCATTTCCTGGCATATGTATATTTTAGGTGAATTGGAATATGGTTGGAGAAGGCAGGCATAATAATGTCTTCGCCATGTGGGCACTCCCTGACAAAGTGTGGTGGCCAGTCTTTTTCTGCTAGAAGTATGTCATAGCCCCATGAAAGTTTTTCCCAAAAGAGTGCTTTCACCTTTCTTGGTATGTCTCCCTCCATCCGGAGTGTTATTTCATATAACGTTTGTGGAGTACTAACCCTGGTGTCTACAGTCTCAACTGTATTGTACTCATTCAAGTCCACTATCTCCAGAAGTTCCTTCAGGTTCTGGCGAGCTATTGTGACTTCTGCTGCACTGTCCAGCATTGTCTGAGCCCATTCTCCGTTCTTGAGTTGTGTTCTCAGTATCCTCGGCATGTCTGACCTTCAGACCTGCTACCTTCTTTTTGGAGAATTGAGGTTTTGTTTAATTTTTCTGAGCGTGTTTATCTTCTTTGGATTTCACGCGTTCTTCTTTATGTTCTGACCGTCCTCTTCTTTCCGATGTCTGTGACGAGATCTGAAAGGTACGAGAGGAACGTGTATCAGTATCTTGATACCTGTCAGGCTTTTTCAAATTATCCCTATTCCTGAGGTTATACCTCCTTTCAGAGGACTCCTTTTGAGGAGACCTACCTCGGGATTGAGAACGTTTCTCGTTTAAATTTTGTTTACTAGTTTCCCACTTCTTTTTAGAAGATGTAGGAGTTTGTTTAATAGAGTCCTTCTCAGGACTTTCAGATAGTTTTGGCTTCAATGGTCTTCCACCCAAACTATCTCTGCCTAATTCTGCATAAGATTGTTCTATTATTCTGGGTAGTTCTGTTTGATGTTCTGTAACATCGAATTCCCTTAATCGTTGGCGGATCACCACTGCTGCTGCCTCCCCTTTAATATTAGATAATATTATTGTTGAGACCTGGTCGAAATTTTTCAGTAATTTCATACCTAAATTTAGAGCAGGCTCTGCCCCGTATTCGTTTTGAATTTGTTTCAGGACATCAGGTATTACTGCAATTGACGAATACCATGTATTTTAGTATAGATGGCAGGAAAGACTGAGCCCCAAGTGGTGCAGTCTTCCAGTTGTGGTGTGATCCCCATTGGTAAACAGATTGTTAGGATTCTGTGTTTCTCATAAGGGCTAGTATTTGGAAATACTGCTTCTATTTGAGTAATTTTTTGAGCTATCCAGAACGGAATTTGCTCACGTTGTGTGGGCATTTTACCCATGACTGCGTATAAAGTCTGTGGTGTAATTTTTAGTGTATTCCCCTGGTGAGGGGTTTGATTTGGAATGGTTAATGGTGGTGGGACTGTGAAAGTCCGCATGACATATTGGACCAATTGTCTGTAAATTTTTATTAACTCTGTAAGTTGAGTATGTAATTCCTCGTCTGACATTATATCGAGTTCAGGATAAGGAGTGTAGCCGGCTAGAATCGGCCATGTTGCTCCTGGTCTACCTAGTGGACCGAGCCTGGTAATGTTTCTGTGATGTTTTAGGGCACCTTTAAACCAGAGCTGATGCTCCTGGTATGTTAGTGGAATTTCAATATCCTCGAAAGGAATATATTCCTCTGGTGGATCATCTTCTTTGTAGAAGTGAAACAGTTTTGTTACTGAATTTGATTCAGGGAATGCTATCCATGAATAGAATACCTCTGTCTGAAATGATTCATGTGCCTCTATCACGAAAACTGCTCTACCGCCTCTTGGTGGTAGGCCGTGTTTTATAAGTTTTAGAGTGATGGCTCTTCTTAAGTTTGGATGGATGTCTATAACACCCTCCTCGGTTTCATTTAAACCGGTTAAGTTAAAAGATGTTGCGACTCGGTCAGCCGCAGCTCCACCGTTCTCGGAGTCAGGCATTTGTTTTTTGAAAAATGTAGAACAAGTTTCAAGGAAACAAAAGATAAGGTGCACAATATTTTGGAACACTGTATCCTTCAACGTTGAACAAACCAAACAGCTAATATATAGGGTGCTTCCCTATGTAGCTTTGGCGGATACTTAACCCTGCCCACTCCAGACGTCTTATGGAGTATATGGGTAGGGGTCTCTGTGAGAAAAAGCACGTCTGAGTTACTCAGTATCTAGCGTTAAATTACCGCCTTACCAAACGTTGGGCGCCATGTAGTGTAGCTCCTATTTCCCTAATAGGCTCTGCACATTGGAATAATATACCCTATAGGCTTGACATAGGACTGAGGTCGGTATGTCCCTATCGAGTATATTAAACTTAATTACTTGTGCCAGCTAGCTCAGAGGCCACTAGAAACTCCTTGAGAACAAGAAGGGAGTAGTTTCTGGCAGCCGCAAAACATGACCACTTTGTTTCCCTTTAGAATCGGAACATGTCCCAGAGTCGTGGAAACAATAGATAACCGTTTCACTCAGCTCAATTGTGCATGCTTAGTTTTCCTCAAAGTTACACAGAAAGAATAGATGGGCGTTTCAATAAAAGGTTTATTGAACAGTCTTGTTTCTCGTGTAAGAGGTATGTGCTGTTATGATCACAAGACAGTATGCAAGATAAATAATGTACAGCGTAAGCAGTAGAAATAAATAATACTGCGCTAGCATTATCTTTTAGTGGATATTTATACACATAAATAACATGAACTAAAAATGCGAGTACTCATACGATGCGTACCTACGCTAGTTCTACCCCAATATACCTAACCTAACCTAGGTGTAGGGAAAGGTAGGAAGTAGGTGAAGTATTCCTTACTACGGTATACTAAGAGTATGTTAAGCCTAGTATGCCAAGTATGCCAAGAGTCCCTCTAGGTTCTAGTCAGCTCCATACCTTAAGAATGAGAGAGGTGGGAATCTCTTTCCAGACTCGAACTCTAACACCCCGCGAGGGAAGTCAGATCACTGGAAGCGGGACTCTCTGCGAGCAGGGATGACAGCGTCTTCTCAGTGCGTCAGGCCGGGATACGGGCTCCTCTGAAGTCGAGGTCTCCTCTAACTTGCTTGGGCAAGGGAAGGTATATTTATACCTGGTAGGTACTTTGGAATGTTAGCATTGACGTGAAGTCGGACAGAGGAAGACGTCAGGAATGAACCCTTAAGGTATAATGGTTCATACATAATAGATGAGTTCTTGGAGAAATCAATAGTCCTGTGCTGGGGGAACTCCCGAAGCTTAAGGGTCTGGTTTCTAAGAACTCGTTGTGACGTTAGGGTGGACGGATGTCGGTGACCATGCCTGTATTTGGAGTGCACGGTTAATGCCTAAATAAGGACAGGGATTCTATGCCTATATAAGGGCAAGGCGAGTTGTGCCTATATAAGGACATGTTTCAGGAAAACCTATATACGGATACCTAAAGCGGAATACAACAACCCTCAGTAATGTCTTGGACTGCACTCATATCACAATGTTCGGCATCACAGCAACTCTGACATGCACACTTAACACATCACCACATCTCTCAACAAGACACTTATATTGCTCAATTAATATGCCCCCAATCATTCGCATATCACCATTCACCCACCCTACTCTGCCTCAGTTCTACAGATAGTCATTTCCACAAAAAATGCATCCACAGATTCAAACACAACATACATCAACTGGACAACACCTCACATTTCACCATACAGCACCATAAATTTCACAACTGGTGTATACCCATGACATACACGTATCCACTTTGTTTCAAATGATACGTTTAACCTTGTCTCACTGTGGCCCTGTCACATTCACATCTGAGTCCCATGCTCCATACCTCCATTGACTACTGCACATTAACAACTATCCTTACTCAATGACACTAACCTGTTAGTCATCTCTCACAGTAGTGACACAAAATACAGTTCTCATCTCCTGCCAGACTCCAAACTTGTCTAGCTGGTTCTACCCCATCACATCTACCTATTCCTAGCATTCCTTGCACAGGATTTAACCAGTCACACACTCTGACTCACACCCCCGCATTTCAAACCATTCACTTTGGAACAATGAGGAAACTTCACGTCTCTTACACAAGAACTGCCTCTGAACTACACTCCTACCTTACACTCTCTGAAAAACTCAATATTTGTCCTGTATTCATTGCGTATGAGTCTCCACTCCAACCCCAAAAAGGGAACACAAGTCTCTCTCACCTCTACCCTTGTTTAAGCTAGCTTAGCACATGCAACACGAACATTGCTAAACACATCAACAGCTAGGTCTCATATTCCAAAAATCCACCTCCTCCCCTGTGTCGCAACTAAGAGCATGGGTGTGACACTGGCTCCTGTAGCATCTGCACAGCTGTCGGGCACACAACACTTCTGTGCACTCACAGTCCGCCCGGCTTACCACATGTAGCTCAGGGCAATCCAATTCACATAGCAGCACTCCTGGTTCAGCTCTGTGTGATCTGGAACAGCATCAAGCATAGCTCAAAAGGACTCCATTGTCAGTCATACACAAATGACAACCTACATACAAATCGTATGCTTAACTACGAATGATGTGTGTTTGAAACCATAATAGCCAAGCTTGGACAAACAAAACAATTGTCAGTTGAAGATTGTGCAAACTACCTCACCACAACAATACCCAAATCTTCACTATTGGCACTCACCCCTGTTGAGCAGTGCCCAAATGTCTGCAATTGCATCATGCATGTCAGACCTCAGTTGTGGGTGCGTAGCATAGGATTAACCAAAGTCCATCCAGGCAGGAGCAAGTTGCAGTCATATCCATAGCACTCACAATGATGTGGCCACATGCCGTAATGATGACAATGCATTGTGTACGCTGTGTACGCTGTGTGTGGAGTGACCACAGGTCAAGTGTGGCATGAAATCCAAGGCAGCATAAAAAATATGACATTCCTGTCCATGAACTAAAGGTGTGTTTCTGTCAAACACATTGACATCTCAGCACATTCCTAAGTGTCCAGGTGAGGCGTGTTGTGTGCATCACCCTGATTCACTATGGATGCAAACCCAAGGGAGGGGTCTGTCCACCGGTAGCTCATAACAGTGACAGCACACTAAAGGCAGTGCTCTGTTGCTGGGATCTGTAGTCATTGGCATTTGTGAGGCCCTGGCCAGCCGACAAGGGCAGCATCAGCACAGACTGGCACACAGCATCCACCTTGAACTAAACCACTCTACACCAACAACTGAGGTTCAGACTGCTTGCATGAATGGAGCCAAGAAGGGGATTGGCCTACAGTGCCATGCCACCTGTGGCAAGGTTGTCATTGCCACTAGTCTACCATATAGAAGACACAGACATGGGTCCACCACTAACAAGTCACATGAAAGATTTGTACCATTACTTTGTGTACATGGGTGTATCCAAAGTCACTACCATGTAGAAAGACTCCATATGTATCCATGTGTATTGATGAGACAGGTGTCTTTATGCACATTACAAACATGTGCCGCATGCTTCTCCTAAACTGTTGTACTTTGCCACACTTACACTATGTTGACAACTGAAAGCAAGAACCATGTGGAACTGTGTATTCATAAAAACATTATTTGTGACTTCATGTCACACTCATAGACAAAGCCAATGTTAACATTGACATCTAGCCAAAGTAGGCACAAAAATCGAGGATACAGACTGACCAAGTGCTTGTACTCCATGAACTAGGTGCAATCCACACCATACTAACCTCATTGTATACTTACCTCACATATTACACATGAATGACAGTTAACCAGAAATCAATTTTGAGGACACAGAAATATGAAAAAATAAATATAAAATGCTTTATTCATGAAAACTAAATTTGGAACAGTGATGCGAAAAAGGCCAATGGCCAGTCCAATAAAAGTCAATGGCTTTGAGGCATTAAATGTCATGGCCTTCACTGCTTGCCTGCACTTCTCCTGCAAGGGGACACCTCCCACAGGAGGGGCATCTAGGGGGCAGGCCAGGCACCAAAGGGCAGAAACTAAGGGGGGACTGGTTTGGGTTTTTGGAGGGATGAAATCTTGAGGGTGGGCTGGGTCCACTCCAGTGGTAGGGCTAGATTGAGGGGGGGTGGGTCCACTGCAGTGGTTGGCTCAGATTGAGGGAGGGGGCATCTGTAGTGGAAGGGATAGATGGAGGGGGATGTGCTGGGCTTCACTAATGTGGGTATCTTAAAATCTTTGATGGGGTGGATAGGAATAGGGAGGGATTTTGACTTTTTAGGAGAGGTTTTTTTGGGGCCGGAGGAACTGGGCTGGGCAAGTAGGGGTTATTGGAGGGGATTTGTTTTTGTGAGACTGGGGGGATTTTCTGGTGGGGGCTGATTTTGGGCTTTGTTTCTTCTCAGGGGGGTGGGGCAGATGTAGATGTCTGGTCTGGGGAAATGAATGTATGCTTCTTGGGAGGGGGTGTGTAGGATTTGGTAGGGAAGAATTCAATGGGAACGAGGTGGGGTGGCTGGGCTGAGGGGGAAACAGGAGAGGCAAGGGTAGGGGTTGTGGAGGCAGAGGGTTCTGAGGTCTGCAGAGTGTCTGTGGATGCATGTGTGTCGTCTGGTGGTATGCCTGTGGGGGTGGTTGTGCTATCTGCCTCCTGAGTGTGCGTGGGTTTGTCCTTGTATCTGTGTGTTTGTGTGCTGCATGTTGATGTTGGTGCATGTGTATGTTTGCGTGTGCTTGGGTCAGGGAGGGTAGTTGGGAATGTGGATGTGGAAGAGGTAGAAGGGCGGTGGGACAGCTGGAGCTGGGGCACTGCTGCTGTCAGTGTGGAGGCCAGAGCCTGATTGGATCTCTGTAGGGCAGTCATGTCAGAGTGAATGCCCTCCAGGAATGATACCATTTGTGTTAAATGATTAGTATGCACCTGGAAGACATTCAGCACTGCTGTCTGCTCCACAGAGATCTGCCTCAGGATGTCGATGGCCTCCACACTGAGGGCAGCAGTGGAGACAGGGGTAGGGGTGGAGGTGCCTGGAGTGAAGGAGACGCCTACTCTTCAAGGGAGCAGCCACAGATGCTGCTCCTGGGAGCAGCTGGGAGGGTGGAGATGTTAGGGGTGGTGGTAGACTCAGATGCAGAGTAGTCAGTCCCTGGGTCATCCACCACCACAAGGGAGCCATCACAGGAGCATGAGTCGTCTTGAGCTCCAACAGATGTTGTGTCAGACCTACCCTCAGTGTGGCTCCCCTCACCCTCTGCGCCACTGGGTCCCTCCTCCTCAGACTCAGCACTGGACCCAGTCTGGCGAGCTGCTTCCCCTTCGTCCGCGGCACTGCCTCCTCCGCTGGCCGGTGCTGATGCTGTGAAAAAGCATTACAAAAATACACATAAGTCTTCCATATTTAATTGACACATAGGTATCATCACAAATCTTCACAGATCAACCAAAAACATCATTTGGACTTGTGTCATGACATTTTGATATAGTTCCGTACATGGCACTTGTCAGTATGCCAGTTAACCATTGATCACCCACACATGATGTTATCTGCAACATTGGGTGTATCAATATCAATTTCCACAATCAGAATGTCAACTACTTCACTATGTAGCAGGTGATGTATCGTCTTTTGCTCCTTACGATCTCATGTCATGACCTACCTGTCTCATCTCATGCAATGGAGTTTAGACCTTGCAATGGAAATAGGATTCACACAATCAAATTGAGACATGGTATCCATTCTGCAATCCCTAGTCATCAAATTGTGAACCATTGGCTCTGATGTTACAGGTCTTATAACTTTATTGTCATACATCAAGCTGGCGTAGTCATTGTAATAGTCATGTCACACAGATTACAGTGATTGTTCTCATTTGTCCTGAAACTTCGGTCCTTTACTGTCAGGTCTTACATCTGACTCCTATTGTGGAGACACAAAGGTAGTAGGCATAGCTAGGGTGAGAGGCACGTGGGTCACAGTCTTGTGTCATCTATGCACAGTGTTATGAAGATGATTCTGAATGTAGTGCACATTGGAGACAGTTCACCAGTTTCAGATGTGAAACATGGGCAACAAACTTCCAAGTCTGTTGACTGCATCTCCACAATGCTTCCAGTGCGACACTATGACACTGAGCAATCTGGGTGCATTATCTGTACAGACCATTAGTAATGAAACTCTATTCTTTCACAGTCCAGTCAACACTGTGTACCAATCCTATCTAAACTGCAGAAGTCACCATTTTTAGGGGCCAAGTCTGAATGTCCCTCACTTCTTTTAGACATAATGCACACTTTGTACAGCTTACATTGCTCTTGTTTACCATCTAATTTTGTTAACTTACACCAAAATGATGCACATTTCACATCTCTGAACCTGGCAGTGATGCATCAAAAACATGGTTTACAAAGCCATCAAGTATGATGACTCAAGAACATTTACAGACATGTGAACCGTTGTAAATGTGTATCTAACATCATACCTTCCAATTGCAGCCCTGTGCCCACCAGTGACCACCTGTGTTTGACACTGAATTGCATGTGTTGTCACCGTTACAGAGTCAAACAGATGGACTCACTCTTTTGCATGGAGAGAATGGAATCTTACACCCAATCATGTGAAAGGCCAGTGTGACAGGTGGCTGAGTTAGCAAACCTATAATTGTCCCCTGGGATACATTTGAATACACTGAGCACCACAGCTGGGACCTAACATTGGCACCCTGACCGAGTAAAACTCATCAAGGCCTCAACATAGACAGGCTGCTACCGGGATGTATAGCATGGGCTTTTTAACTTGAGTGCTCCAACAACGACATAATTCACAGATGTGGTGTGACCACACTGAGAACAGTTCAGACATTAGTGAATGTGCTGACACATGTTGAGCAATTGCATTATTCCTGAAGGTTATCTCCATGCACATGTTGTTGTGATTTGTTCAGATCACATGAGCATGGCACTACTGTCACTACACTGAACATTTTTACTCACATGTTCCAGATGGAAGGGGCATAACCAGGCATCTACTTATCCTTGTGCATTTGCATCTTTTAACACTGAACAGTGTTTTTGGGTGTCTTACAACCTGTAAAATGGCCAGCAGACTAAGATACTTCAACGTGCATGGTTAAAAAAGTTGTGCAAAAAGGCACATACTCACCCCCTCCTTGCTGCTGTGTGGCTTTCAACTTCCCATCCAGGTCTGGGAAGACCACCGCTAGGATGCAGAGCATGTGGGGGGTTAGTGTTCGGCTCCTGCCCCATTTGCCTGGAGCTGACAGGCCCTGCTGGACTTCAGCGATCTTCTTTGTCCAGCCACGAAGGTCTTGCCAGCGTTTGCAGCAGTGACAGACATGCCGAATTGCCACCCCCACGGAGCGCACCTTCCGGGCGATGGTCCTCCACAGCTCGGCCTTGTGATGGGAGTTGACCTGTACGGATGACATGGTGACAGACCCTTTACATGCAACTTGTTTCTGACACATAGGTCATGGTCACATTGGCAACAATGTCTAAGCCTGGGACAGACTACTTTGAATATCCAGGTACTGCAGTCATATACCATGGATGCTCACCACAGCACCACGGATGCCTGTATTATGCCAGTAATGCCTCATTATACTAGGGCCACAGTTGTACCAAGGCTGGAAACCATAAGGGTCAGGGCAGAGACCAAATATCAGCCATGACCATTATTATGCCAGGAATAGGTAAATGTAGCCCAGTCATGCGCCTAGTATGTAACTGATGGCTCCCAGTATACCACAACTAGACCAAAAATACCCTAAAATAGTCAAGGATGACCATTATTATGCCATTGGTACTATTATGCCAGGAACGGGCAAAATTATGTCAGAGATAACACGCTTATGATGGGGACTAGCATACACATTTGGTGGTCCTTGACACTAGGCGTAACTTTCAGGAAGCAATAGTGTTTATTATGAACGCACATAAATACTGAGGAGTCTCTTAATTTTCTCTGGTCTGGATCATACCCTGTTCTTCATCAGTCTTGAGCTGATCATGCACTCAACTAACACATGTTCACTCTGACTCCTGCAGTCCCACACTTTGGTGCATCAGCACTGATTACTGCTCGGGCTACTGCTGCATACTTCTTTTATGGACCACTGGTCACACACATGTTGTGACTGATAAAGCAGGGGCTACTGTTGTGTAGTTCCTATAAACCTATATAGGATCTGTGCGTTTAGACAACATATACTGTAGGATTGGAGTCAGACTGATTCTGGACACCCCTACCGAATATGTCAGTCTGTATACCAGCTAGCTCACAGTACCACTAGAAACTCCTCTTACCAAGGAGAGAATAGTTCTTGGCAACTATCGAACATGACAACCTCGATCCCTCAGGATCGTGGAAACAGTGTACTACTTTTCGCTCAGTCTCGCGTGTTCACTTCGTCTCAGAGAAATACACAGAATAAACTGTGGGGACGTTGCTCAATAAGCAGTTATTGAACCAGCGTCATTCTAGTGTAAAATTGGTGTGCTGAGACAACCATTAGACAGTAACAGATATAAATGATTATAAGCACTAACAGAGTAAAAGGATGGTAGATTTCTACCATCGTGCTAAAACAATGAATACAGGCAAGTATATAAAAGACATGACAGCAGAATGCGTACTCCTACGATGCATCCCTAACTGGATGTACCCAAGTGTACCTAGCATGTATGTAGGTGAGCCAAGAATCCCTCTAGGATAAAGTCAACCCCATTCCTTGAAGTGAGAGACTGTGGGACCCCGTCTTGGTCTCGAGATGGACGCCCCACAAGGGATGTTAGACCACTGCGAGCTGGAGTGTCTGCGTGCTGGAGCCTCAGCGTCTATTGTCAGTGTGTCGGCATGGAAATCCTTTTCTCCTCTTACTAACTCAGCAAGAGATGATGTATATATACCCAAAGTGGTACCCCCTGGGGATATACCTTGCTCTGTCATGTCAGACAGGGATGACAGAAAGAATGACCCTTATACATAGTTATTATGCAGAAGATGGTAGGCCTGCTGTCCTGCTGTGATTCCAAGAATCCTCATGCATAATGAATAAGGCTTAAGTTTTTCAGAGAAAACCCCATGTCATCTTTGGACGTTACCTTGACTAGGCAAAAGGTCAGTACTAAGAATCGTTATGTAGTGTAATGGTAGGGAGAATATAGGTGAAGGGTTAGGTGACTACCTGAACCTATATTAGGGTACCTATATGGAACATAACACTACAACATGATTAATCTCCTTGTGGCTTAGTTATATTGAGATTGGATACTGACTGTCATGTGGCAGGCCCTATAAGCCAACACAGTGTGTGTTTGAGTGTTAGTAAGAGTTACTGCCATAGGTTTGGCTGGCCTTCACTCTAAGGGTCTTGAGATGAGCAGTGCTGCCTTCTTTAATAGACACCTAGGGGGATATGTACAAGGAAGTGGGGGGGGGGAGAGAGGCGTTAGACTTCCTGGCTTAACGCCTCTCTCTGCCACTTCTGAAACGCAAGTCTGCACCATATTTACAAGAATGTGGTGCAGCCTTGCGTTTCCCCCTGCGATGGCGCTAAGTTTAGCAATTTAGCCCCAACGTAGGCACCCTTGCACCATAGTGCAAGGGTGTCTGCGTGCAGGGGAGGATTGTTTACGCCAACTAGAGACCAGGTTTTACCTGGTCTTAATTTTGGCGCTGCCTTCTATGTACACCACCCTTGTACATAGGGGGCAGCGTCAAAATGAATGGGTGTTGCGGTGGAACGCCCACTGCAACAACCGCTGCCCACCCCTTTCACCCTAACCTTAGCGTGAAAGGGGGCCTTATTTACAAAGCAGTGTAAAGCCACATTAAGTGGCTTAACTCTGCCTTGTAAATAAGGCGCAGCCCCTATCGTCACCACAACATTGATATAAGTGACGTTGTGGTGGCGATAGGGGCTTGTACATATGCCCCCAGGGTTTACCTGGTCTTAATTTTGGTGCTGCCTCCTATGTACGCCACCCTTGTACATATGGGGCAGCGTCAAAATCATTGGGTTTTGCGGTGGAATGCCCGCCGCAACACCCACTGCCCACCCCTTTCACTCTAACCATAGCGTGAAAGGGGGCCACATTTACAAGGCAGCGTTAAGCCATGTTAAGTGGCTTAACGGTGCCTTGTAAATAAGGATAAGCCCATATAGCCACCACAACGCCGGTAAAAGTGACGTTATGGTTGCGGTAGGGGCACCACCACAACATAGGTAAAAGTGACGTTATGGTTGCGTTAGGGGCTTGTACATATGCCCCCTACTCTTTCAATTGGATACTGGGCTTGACTTCACCTCTGATAACTACTTTGAAGGTACTGGTAAGCTACCAGTAGCTCCCGAGGTATTCGGAGACCCCTGGTCTAAATGCATGTTGGTTTGTACCTTGTGAACTAATGCCAGCTGTGTTTATACTCTACACATAGGTATAGACGACCTCCAATGTACAGGCCATTTCCAGACCAACAGACCATGGAAAAACGGGATACCATAAGGAAATACCGTTTCACAAGGCCAATAATTTAACAGTTGTCACCTCATTTGCAGCCTGGTTGCACGTATCCAACTGCACTGACCCCGAAGGTGAAGGTTATGGCAGCATTACATTTCTTTGCCACAGGTTCATTTCAGTACACAGTGGCAACATCTGGTGGAATGTCCCAAGCAATGTTCAGCCATGTCCTTGGGTATGTGTTGGGGGCATTGCTCCGTTACGTGGACCAGTACATAAAGTTCCAGACACCTGGAGAGTTGTCAGACATCAAGGGGGAATTCAATGCCTTGGGACAGATACCCCATGTCATTGGCTCTGTTGTTGGCACCCACTTGCACAGATCCCACCCCAGGAAAATGAGCAAGTGTATCGGAACAGAAAACATTACCACTCTTTCAATGTCCAAGTGGTATGTTTGGCTGACATGTCCATCTCCCACATCTGTGCACGTTTCCCTGGCTCGGCATATGATGCATATATCCTGCGAAACAGCGTCATCCCCCATTTGATGTCTCAGCTGCAACATGACCGGGGGTGGCTTGTTGGTAGGGTCTGTTTCATGTGTATGTTGTGGTGTGTGTTGATTGTATGTCAGATAGTGCTCTGTTGTCAGACAACTGAAGTATTTTCTGTGTTCAATGTAGGAGACTCTGGATACCCCAACCAGCCCTGGTTGCTGACACCACTCCGTAACCCTGTCACCCCTGCAGAGGTGCGGTTTTATGAGGCCCATGGTAGGACCCGGTGAGTCGTGGTGCAAACTTTTGGGCTACTGAAGACCCGATTCCGCTGTGTGGATCGAACAGGAGGAGCACTCCAATATTCCCCATTGAAGGTGTGCCAGATTATCACAGCTTGCTGCATGCTCCACAACCTGGCAATACGGAAGGCAATTCCTCTCATACTAGACGGCGGAGATCAGCAACCGACAGCGAGGGAGGATCCAGGACTGGGACATGATGAAAGTGGTGATGAAGAGGAGGGCTTGGATTTGAGACAACAGCTTATCCACAACTTTTCCACATCAGTGTAAGTATGCAATGAGAGGAGGTCACAAACCCCAATTGTTTGTTTGTGTGTTGCTGGTGTACAATGTTTATGTATGCCTGTGAGTGAATGACAATTGTCCTAAGGTTCTTACTGAAATACTTCAATTACATTTGCAGGTTAACATGTACAGTGCTACAGTGAATCCTAGCTGGTGTTCACAATGGCATTCTTGTGCTTTAGATGGCATATTTTGCAAAATTAAACTACTTTATTCCTGAGTAACTGACTCTGTTCTATGTTTCTCCCTACCAGGCTACTTTGCCATGTCAACTGCAGAGTAGTGACCTCACCAGACCCATGATGCTGTGACATACTCTAACATTGAACTGTTGATGAAATCCCTGGCACGCACTTCCTTCTGACCTGATGTTCATTACTTTTTACTTGGGAGCATTTTGTTACTGTGTGAAGTGATCTGTCTTTGGGTTAGGGTGCCAGGTTGCATCTGGAAAATAAACCTGTGTTCCACATTGAGGTGTGCCTTGTCTGTTTTCACACATCCAAAGATTTTTATTAACAAAAATGTACCATGATGAGCTGGTTTGATTGTTGATTCTGCTGGCAAATGGTGATAGTTTTATAGACAAAAGACTCCATTGAATCTGTACCATGTACTCCCGGTTGTGTGATAACCTAGTTGTGTCTATCTATCATGCTGTGACCAGGTACATTTACTGACAAGCCATTAGTAAACATTTTGTAAGTGAGTTGTTACCAATATTGCAGACACTTTCTTCTTTGTGATTTTGTGCATCACTTCAATCTGTACATTTGGGAATGAAAGTCACAACATGAGCAAGTATTTTGTGAAAAGTGATTTATTATTGTGCATGACTGTAGGAGATCATTCCACACAATGGTGGAGTGCTCACAACAAATGAATATAAAAGTGCAGCTAGGAGTTGGAAGTGTTTGTAGATGAAGTTTTCAAAACTAAATCCACAGTTATTAGAGTCCAAAGTCCAACTTAGACCCACCATCCAATGTGGGACAGTTTGGTGACAGTCAACAAAGTGAACGCTTGGCACACAATGGAGGATATCAAGGGCACATTATCACTTCATGGGGTGATGCATAGCCATCTGTCTCTCAAGGATTCTTCCTTGGACAACCCTTCCCACGCTTTGCGTGGGAACCCTCAGCTGCGGGCAACTGGTGTACTGGGGACTCTCCACCGGACTCCACATCCCTCTCTGTGGCTTGTGCAGATGTTGAGGCACCAGATGTTGTGGGCACACAGGGAGGTGTGGTTAGGTGGTCTGCAATCCAGCGGAGGCTGTTACCAATTTCCTTCAGCTCCCCAGTTAGATTGTCAATTTTGGCATTGAATGTTACCAGGCATTGGTTCTGCCCTGCCTGCAGCTGCTCCATGTTGCGGAGGATCCCAATGAGCTGGCACACCTCTCCCTGGTAAGCCTGGTAGGTGTGGATCACCCGGGAGAGGTTTGGGTGATCTTTCTCACCAGCACCAGCTGCATGATGGCGCAGGTCTCCACGGCTCCTCCCCCCCACCACTACCCACCCGAACTGGACCAGTTAGTGCTGGCACAGTTAACACTGAGCCTCCTTCCTCATTGACAGGGTTGTTGTTGTTCACCAACTCCAGAGTGCCCCGTGTTGCAGTGCTGTCAGTGGTGACTCGGGCTGCTGTGTCCATAAGGGTAGGGGTCAGCTGGGTGTTGTCAGCTGAGGCGGGAGTGGTCGTAGAGGATCCTGCTGTAGCTGCTGCTGGTGCTGTCTGGCGACCCAAACCTGATGTGCCAGGTCGTTCCACATCATCGGAGGATGGTTGAGAAACATCTACGCCAGAGAGCTCCTGGTCGGCCAGAGTCTGGGACTGGCTGTGCTGATTAGTTCCAGTTGTGTTCCCAGCACACCCTGTGGGTACAGAAATGACACAATGATTGATGTGAATGTCTACTGCCCCTCAATTCATACCCATTACATAGTTTACTGAAACTAATGATGAGTTAATGTACATAGATTGGCCTCCTTATTCCATGATGCTGGCCTATGTTTTTGGAGAACAATGTAATTACATGTCCAAAGACATTGACTGGTTCCTGACATCCTGTGAATGACACAGGTGGGTTGGTGTTGTCCACATCTGTACTTTCACAGTGACATACATACTCTTTAGCTCCCCATGTGAGTATTTTTCAGGCCTGTGTACTGGGCTTAGTCCATGTCTATAGCAGTCACATAGGTGTGGCTGCGTACACACTCACAGTCTGTTTATGTACCTATACATTTGTGGTAATGGTGTGAGTGAGCTACTTATTGTTCTCATCTCATTACACACAAGTGAATGTGAGGACCCAAATGTGTGTCTGCTTAGCTTTGTGCCCACACAGATCATGTATTTTGTACATTGACTCCATAGTCAGATGAGATGACAAACTCTGCTTTCTGCCATTTTCTGAGAAACTGTTTTAATGTGCTGAGGTTTGAATGTTTATGGCGTATTTGTGAAACTTACACTCCGCCTCCCATCCAGCCCAACCAGGCCACCACGAAGAGTGTTGTCAAGACAATGCTGGGAAGTGTACTTGCAAGATGGTTGTCACTGGTGCCTGGTGTTTGTAGCACAAAGGCAAATGTGGTAGTTGTTATAGGTTTGGACAGCTGGCCACAGTGTCAGGCATCTTGCTAGTACACATCAACTCACTGTCAGGTAGACATAGGCCCATTGAAGTGGTTGTGCTGTGCGTGGAGGAGTGTTTGTTGTTATTTCGAGTCCCATCAGGCCCTGTCCTACATACACATTCCAACCCAGCACAACCAGCAACTTTGAGAAATGCTTTACTAACAGTGAGTGACTTGCAAGATGTCTGACACTGGGAACAGGTGTCTGCCTTGAGACCACCTCCCATCAGGGCCTTGAGCTCCTCACACCACTCCCCAGCCATCTTGCCAGTACATTTCCACTCCCTCTCAGGAAAGTGGAGTCCCAGGTGGTCCGGTTGGGATGGGTGGGAAGGTGTGTGTGGGTCCAGGCATGATGGGAGTTGTAGCCATTGCAAATACTCCTACTTCCACCCAGCCCAGCTAACTCCTCTGGACCTATGCCTACCTCATAGTGAGGGAAAATGGACTAGCAAGTTAGCTGATACTGCTGCATGATGTTGAAGTTGAAAACAACTCCCATCAGGGCCTTGTGCTACAAACACCATGCACCAGTGTCAGACATCTTGCTGGCACACTTCCACTCACTCTCATTTAAAGTGGATCCCATCTTGCCTGTACATATCCACTCACTGTCAGGTAAGCAGAGTTCCATGGCTTCAGTTTGTGCTGTTTGGGAGGGGGAGTGTTTGCCCTGACTACATCTCCCATCAGGCTGTGTCCTCCACATACCTTTCCAGCCAGTCCAAACAGACCACCTGGAACTATGCATACCTCACAGTGAGTGGCAATGTACTGCCAAGATGGCTGACACTGGGGCCTGCTGTGCAAATCACATTGTTGATGGGAGTTGTGTTAAAGTCAGACAACAGGCATCACTGTCAGACATCTTGGCAGGTCACTTTCCCTCATTTTCAGGACACCACTCTTCCAGGTGGGCTGGTTGAGCTGGGTGGGAAGGTATGTGTGGGCCCAGGCCTGATGGGAGTTGTAGTGACAGCAAGCACTCCTCCTCACACCCAACACAACAAGCCCACCCAAAACTGTGTTTCCCTGACTGTGATTGGGAATGTGCTGTCAAGATGTCTGACACTGGTAACTGGTTTTGGAAGCACAAGGCCTTGATTGGAGTTGGCTTCAAGTTCAACACGATGCATCCGTGTCAGCCATCTTGCTACTCCAGAGGAGTTATCTGGGCTGAGTGGGAGGAGTAGTTTCAATGGCTACACCTCACATCGGGCCTTGTCCTTCACACATCTTCCCACCCATCCCAACTAGCCTCTCTGGGATTCTGCTTTTCTGACAGGGAGTGGCAATGTACTTGCAATATGTCTGACACTGGAGACTAGTGTCTGATTTATGCACAACTCCCAACAGGTCCTTGTGGTCCAAACACCAGTCCCCACTGTCAAACATCATGTCAGTACATTGGCCCTCACTGTCAGGTAAGCAGAGTTTCTGATAGGCTAGGTGGGCTGGTGGGAAGAGTGTGTGTAGGACAGGGCCTGATGAGAGATGTAGTCAGGGCAAACACTCCTCCTCCCAACCTGCACAAACAGGCCACCAGGAACCATGCTTACCTGACAGTGATTGGAAATGTACTATTAAGTTGGCTGACACTGCTGCATGGTGTCTGGAGCAGAAGGCCTTGATGAGAGTTGTAGTCTATTCAAACAACAGGCACCAGTGTCAGACATCCTGCTAGTACATTTTGCACCACTGTGAGGAAAGCATAGTTCATGCTGGGCTGTTTGTGCTGGGTGGGAAGGTGTACATAGGACAGGTCCTGATGAGAGTTGTAGCCATTGCAAATATTCCTCCGCCCATCCAGCCCCGGTAACTCCTCTGGGCCTATTCCTACTTCACAGTGAGGGTACGTGGACTAGCAAGATGGTTGTCACTGCTGAATGGTGTCTGGAGCAGAAGGCCTTGATGGAAGTTGTAGTCAAGTCAAACAACAGGCACCAGTGTCAGCCATCTTGTTAGTACACTTCCATTCACTGTCAGGTAGCCATAGGCCCAGATGAGCTGTTTGTACTGGTTGGGAAGAGGAATGTTTGCCTTGACTACATCTCCCATCAGGCTCTGTCCTCCACACACTTTCCTACCCATCCCAAATATCTTAGCTGGGACTCTGCTTTCCTGACAGTAAGTGGCAATGTGCTGCCAAGATGGCTGACACTGGTGTCTGATTTGTCCACAACTCCCAACAGTGCCTTAAGCTCCAAACACCGGTCCACAGTGTCAGCCATCTTGACAGTACATTCCCATTGACTGTCAGGGAAACACAGTTCTACACAAACCGTCCATCTCACATACACCTGCCCTTTCCAAATAAACTCCTTCCACAACGCTCTACCTACTCCTAACATTGCCTCTGCCACCTCCTCAATCCTTTGTTCAACCCTGTATCATACCACTTTACTGCACAACTCTCCTCTTATTCTCACACAAGACCAATGAAAACACTCTTTCAACACTCCCCTACATGAATAAGAAAACATCACCCCTTACTCAGTCTACAACCATGTCTCTAAACTCCTGTTTACCCACTCTCACAGTACACAGAGACTCTACATGCACACCCAATGCAACACCTTCTTTCTTTCAAATAAACAACTTACCAGTCCTTCACACTCAAATCCTACATCTCATGTCCTACCAATATACCAGATAATACTACCCACCCAAAAATTGAGCATATATACATAATTTATCTGAACAAAATTAGGGGAAGGTGACAAATTCCGCTCCACCGGCAGAGTTGGTGGAGTTTTAGTCACTCCGTGTTATGCATGTAACACAGAGTTCATGCCAACAGTAAGAATTGTCATCCCCTAGCCTGATTTTCGGGCACTAGGAGGACACTCAGTGAGTTTTTTCCAATGCAGGCCATCACAGCCGTTCGCTGTGAGAAAGCTGCAGCTCAAGTAGAAAATCTACTAGAGTGACAACAAAACCAACTTGAGATGCAGCACCCACTGGCATACTGTGTGGTGCCATTTGTTCTGATTTTTCAGTACAGAACAAGCTCCCTGACCCAGAAATCAGTGTTAGCAGCCTGACGTGCCAATTTCCGCCCATTAGCAGAACTTCACGGAATTTCGCTAAGATTTCATATAACTCTGTAGCATTCTGCGGAGTGAAACTCCACCAGTTCCGCCCACCCCTAAACAAAATCTCACACATTAAAAAACACCGAACTATCCCAGCATACATACCTACATGCATCCACTCGGCTCTGAATACCAACATAAATAACACACATTTAATGACATCTGTGCCTCACACTTTCCATGCAACAAATACACCAACCACTCATTCCACAAGCACACAACAACACTCACTCACATGTCTATCATCCTTCGCTGAATTAAGAGCCATAAAATATCACCCTCATGCTCCACCACCACTACTAACCCATACACTTTCCACCTTCACCATACGCAAAAGAAAGTAAGAGGACAATACTCATCATTACCTTGCAGCCCTTGGTCTATCGCACAGCAAGCCTACGTTTTGGATACAACTTCACAACCCATCCCCTCAATTTCAATCAGACTCACCAGCACCCATACATGCTGACCCACAAAAATGTCCTCTAAGCCTTTTGGAGGAGGATAATGATAAACAAAAACAACACTTTCTCTGTCCTGCAATAGTTAACACCACCAACAATATAACACCACCAATTTTGTTTAAAGGAAATACTCACTCTCCTGCAGCAGAAACGCACACCACCTTCAAAAAACATTCTATAAACTGCCTACTGAAAAATGTTCCTTCCATTTAAAAGCCAAGTACCACATATTCGACATACTGATGGACACAGAACCTGACCAAGTTTTTGTAAGTGAATGATGATAAGGGGAAGATATTGTGCGAGTATTGCAATAAGCTGTTCCACTAGGCTATAAAACTGTGACTCAAAATTGTATAGGCAAAAGAGGAGATGCCATCATTTTTCAGGTAACAACAAATCTCACCAAAGACGAGGATGTTTCTTTACAAGTTTGTGAGCCCTCCTAGTCAGATGCAACACTACCCCACCTTTTCATGTAACTTTCTACTCCTCTACAGACCACAAGCTAACGATGCAGTATTCCCAGATACATTTCTAGATACAATCTCTATATTTCTTACAAAATACTGAAATCTATTCTCCTTTGGTTACCTACAATGATTTGACAACTTAATATGCAACACCCCAGAACCATCCTCACTGGTCTAGAGACACAAACAACGTACAACAGCTCATTCCAAATCCCACACAAATTGCAGGACATGCCTTATATGTCATTTTCAGCAACTCATACCTAGACAGGCTCATAAGGATTATTTCAGTTTCGAGGTCCAAACACTACCTTATTGCCTTGCCATACAAGACACCACAACCTCAGCTAAATTCACCTTACCCGCAACTATATATGGACTTTAGAATAAGCCGAATTTGGTGTGACATAAAGTCCCTCATAGGTCCTACTCCATCTTATGTAGGCATGACTTCATCGAAGTCCATTGAGATGACCATCTACCTTAACTTAGACAATGGACATTACCATATTCCCTGATTTATGCAGAACCATTGTCATGTCTGTCTTTAGACACAGACATCCCTCAACCTTATCTTTCTAGGAACTGTGATAGCATCAAGGGCCAGATGTATCAACATTGCATTTTGCAATTCTAAAATAGCGAATTTTAGCGATTCGCTATTTTAGAATCGCAAAATGTAATGTATTTAGGTTTCTCAAAAAAATTGCAATTCCCACATTTTCCTTAACATCGAATCGCAAATTGCGATTCGCTATTAAGGAATGCATTCCGATTCATGGGAAGGCATTTGCAATTTGATATTACCAAATAGGTAATCGCAAATTCTGAATGCAATTGCAAGGGTGCCAGGGGGCCTTAATGCCCCCTGATGTACCCCAAAAAGGTAAGTGTGCACATGTGGTGACAGACATGCCCTAAGGGCAAGTTTATGCGCCACATGGCACTTAGAAAAATGAAATTTTGTGCATTTTTCTAAGGATTTGCAAATTGCCACCAACTTGAAGTTGGTGGTAATTTGCGATTCCTTAAAGTAAAGTCACATTCAGAGAATGCTTCTTGCATTGCATTTAGGGAATCGCAAATTGCGATTCCCTAACTGCATTCGCAAAATAGGTAAACGCTAAAATTGCAATTACCTATTTTGCGAATGCCTTTTGGGTTGATACATCCCAAAAGGCTTTTTACCGTTCGCAAACGGTAAAACCCTTGACACATCTGGCCCTTAGGTTGTATCCAATATGTTATCAATATGTTATCGTTATCAAATTACCACCAACTTGAAATTGGTGGTAATTTGCAATTTGATATTACCAAATAGGGAATCACAAATTCTGAATGCAATTGCAAGGGTGCCAGGGGCCTTAAGGCCCCCTGATGCTCCCCAAAAGGTAAGTGTGACACATCTGGCCCTTAGGTTGTATCCAATATGTTATCAATATGTTATCGTTATCAAATTACCACCAACTTGAAGTTGGTGGTAATTTACGATTCCTTAAAGCAAAGTCGCATTCTGAGAATGCTTCTTGCATTGCATTGAGGGAATCGCAAATTGCGATTCCCTAACTGCATTTGCAAAATAGGTAATCAGCAAAAATTGTGATTAACTATTTTGGGAATGCATTTGGGTTGATACATCCCAAAAGGCTTTTTACCATTCGCAAACGTGCCGATTCTGTGAATCGGCCCATTTGCGACCGGTAAAATACTTGATACAATAAATAATGCAACATTCATCTGGGTCAAATGTGTACCCTTCACCATGTCAAGAATAAATAAGAACAGATATAGACATATAACCAAAATAATGTTGTCTGATTGACGTCTTATTGCCCTATATCTTCATAAGGAAACATCTTGGATGTATTCTTTCACATAATCTATGTCAGGCTTTTCTAACTTATGTCAGAAATTCCAATTTCAGATAAGATTTAGTATAAAAGGACGGCCACTTGACCACTTGAAAGGAGAGGACCTTCGCCCAGATTATTGCCCAAGATTCTGTCAGAGACGCTCTCACCTGCTATCAGCACACCTCACAATTTACTGATGCTACATCGTGCCTGAAGCTGATTAAGCCAAGTCCTGGAGGAAGACTGAACGACTGCTACCACAGCATTTGTTTGCCCTTCCCTAGGAACACTGTCTTCACACCTCCACTGATAAAGACAGCTTTTGCTGTCAACAAGGTATGTATTGGGTCTCTTTTCCCTAAGAAACTCTAGACTGCATGTCAATCTGCCTTCCATGCTCTCGCAGTGTATCACATAGAAGTAGACGTAAGGGTGTTAGGTTTTAGATTACATTTTAACCATGTTAGAAATGTTCATTTCATTCTCGTAATTAATAGCGATCCTGCTTGCTTTTGCATAATACTCTGTGTGATTGTTTTAGATTGTTCAAGTAGGAATAAAAAAAAATTCACTAAAAAAGTTCATTCTTCTTAGTGCAGTGTGTGTGATATTGTGAATAGTGAAATAGGTTTGTGTAGGAAAGTAGGATCTGCTTTAATGCTTACCCCCACTTTTTGCCTGGTGCTATGCTATTTCTGACTGGGATCCTGCTAATCAGGACCCCAGTCTCTCTGCTTCCTCCCCTAAATTGTTATGTTAAGTACTTAGGTACATCCCAGATTGGATACTGGGGTACCCTTATACGTCCCTAGTATATGGTACTAAGGTACCCAGGGCTTAGGTACCCCAGGGGTCCCCCATAGGCTGCAACATGTATTATGCCTCCTATGGGAGACCATTCAAACTGTCACTACAGGCCTGCCATTGCAGCCTGTGTAAGCTGGTGCAAACACCACTTACGACAGATATAGGTTCCCTATATCTAGGGTCACTGCACTTAAAACCTATAAGTCACCCCTACAGCGGGCCTTTTCGATCCTGAAGGCAGGGTGCTCAGCTCTAAGTATGAGGATGCCCCTGCATGAGCAGGACACCCCTACAGCCTTCGGAGTCCATTCTCCCGGGTTGTAAGTGAGACAGCCATATAACATCTAGAGGGGCACTGCGTCATTACGCGATGACCATCTCCAAACTGGCTGTAACGAACCCTGTCATGTTTGGCATCAAACATGATGGAATCATACCTCCACATCGTTAACGGTGTGGGAGGTTTGATTCCAAGCACTGTAAAGGCCTTCCATTAGGCCCTCAGTGCTCCCGGTACTAGTCTTCCAGTCCCGGACAGCACAACATGGCTGCTGCCGACCAGAGACACGATTCTGCCCACCTGCTGCTGAGCCAAGCCCGAGCAGGGGAAGGTCAAACAATAGGTATACTGTCACAGGGAGGTGTGACCACCTCCCAGGCAGGGTTTAGTGTATTGGCGCCGGGTGGGAGCCAGCGCCACTCAGTCTGCTTGAAGGGCACATTTGGTGCCCTCCTTGCATAGTCCAGTTCAAACCAGCTCAGGAAGCCATTGGCTCCCGCTCTGGCGCGAAACTGGACAAAGGACATGGGAGTATCCTCCCCACTGTACAATCCCTCCCCTGGGAGGGAGCCCTGAATCGTCCCAACCCTTTCCTTAGGGTACTTAAGGGCTTACCTGAGGGTGGGTCCCTAGATTTGTCATGCGACACGATTCAATTCAGACACCACTTCAACTTCGACCGTCTGGGCACACTGGAATTGGCAGGACTTTGCTCTGGGCATCAAGGCTGCAACCGTGAAGACTCCTACTGCTCCTGATCTCTTCGCCCTGCTCGTCTTCTGTAACGTCCATGCCTGTGCTCCATACAGGAAACCTTCCAAGGCCTGTGGGCATCCAAGACACCTGAAGGAATCTCCCTTGATGTGAAGGAGTCACTTCCCTGCATCTACAGGTACTGCAACTAAGCTGACCGGTCTGCTGATCCTGGGCTCCCATGGAGTCTGAAAGGCTCAGCAGCACAGGTGGTGGTTCTTCACATCCCTCTGACCTGCACAGTCCTCTCACCAAGTTTGAGGCCAGTATCCCTCATCGGAGCCACAGGAACCAAACCCTTGTGCACTGAGTTGACTTGCCGTTGCAAAAGCTTGTTGGATTCCTTCCATCAAGATCTTCGGGCTCAAAGTTGCCCCAACCTCAAGCATCTCCGGTGACCGGAATCTTCGACCACACCGCATTGCTTGCACCGTGGGCCTGCTTCTTTGGTGAGCTGCTCGAGGTCCTCTTGCGACTCAAGTGCCTGCAGCCTATGGGTCCTGTTGAGGGTCACCTTTGAATTCTTTGGGCTCCCCTGATTGCTCAGGGCCTGCCCTGACTCCCCTACTTATGGTGAGTCCCCTGGACCTTGCTGGTCCCGACACTGCACCTTCTTCGCTTTCCACATTGTTTGCAGTTGCCAAGGCTTGTTGGTGCTCCCGACTGACACCGACCCCTCAACTCTCGACATCCGACATGGGACAGCTCGTGAACGGCTCCTGGTCTTCCACAGCATCGCCTGGTCCTCACAGATGCAGCTCCAAGTTCATCGTCATCTTTCCTGCAACACCCGACATTGGTGGGCACTCATCTTCCGTGCCCCCTGGTCACTCCCGAGTGACCTACACTCTGTACTCTCCACCTTGAATCCACCTTTGGGTTCCACCGGACACTTTCACCTTCTCCAGCAGATGTATCTTCCCGATGTCTCCCATTGAGTTCAACAACGGCTTCCGACACCACTTCACACCTATGCACCTGGCTTCCCTGTTGCAGGTGACCTGGCTCCAAGGGTATCCACGGGTGGGGTGGCTTTCCAACCTCTTTTATTCCACGGGGTTTCTTCAGGGTCCACTGGGAAGGGTTGTCTTTCTTTAAAATTGCAACCGCGACTTACACGTTGATTCGTACAGAGAACGTGATCGTGTTCCCACACTGCACACGACCTCCGTGGGGCTCCTAGATACTCACCTTGGGTGGTTCCTTGGGTCCCCGAAACATCTACATCCTCTGGGTATATTCTTGACTCTAGTAGTGGTTCGCATACCACTATTCTAGTATATGGTTTGGTCTCCCCCTGGGGACCATTGTGTATTCTGTGCTACTTACCTGTTTCTATTGAAAAGTATTGTGTGCATTGTGTATATCTCCGGCTAGGAGATATCTGTATGTGTAAGGGAGTGTCTTATAATAAATACACTGTGTGATTCTTTTTCTATTAATCTATACCAATAAGATTATGTTCTGGTAAAACAAGCTGCTTTACACTCCTTCTGGATTAAGCCTGAAGGCTGCTCTCCACAGCTACCACTTAGAGAGCTTTCTAAGGTTGTCTAAAACCACTAAAACCACCATGAGGGTTGTCTGTATCAGTGCAAGGTGTCCACTTACATAAGTGTACACCATATACTGAGCCAGCGTCTCACAGTTTGTTACTGTTACCACGGTACCGCGATGGAATTGTTAGTAACCCAAAGGCAATACTTCTATGTCAATTGCACATTGAATAGGATACTGAAAGTCTACATTAGCCTGTCTTTCACATTCATCGTGGTGCATTGAACCAATTTAACCTGTGTCATCCGTGGGTGGGAAAGCACCCCTTGTAGAGTTGCATCAAAGTCGTAATTTACCCAACAGAAGGAACTAGAATACATGCTTAAATCAAACACAGATCTGGTCACAATAAATTCTGTTTACTCTATGAATGGCCCAAGACAGCTTTTTTCCCCTTAATTCCACTGAAACATCTGCACATAACAAAAGAAAACATACCCCTTCAATGAATGCAGAATTTAAAAAGCTCAAACAGCTAATTGTTAAGTTTGAACACAATTGGTTCAAAACACACAATCCTCAAAAAAAAATATGCCTCCAAAAACATACCAGAATATACAAATCAACAATCAAAAAAGTTTATAAACTATGTTATTCTAACCAGTTCATAATGCAAAATGTACCAATAATGATTTTCATTAAATATTCACATAATTCCAGAAGCCAAATTGCACAGAAGGTACCAATTCTATTCCTTATGATTTTTGTGACAAACTGGCACAGTATTACACAGCTAACGCAACTATACTGAATTCTCACCTATCCAAACAAAAAACGGACAGCAATAATCCATTTGCAACAAGCCCTTTGAGGAGCAGGTTAAAAAACCATCTACTATCATGAACTGAATGTCTAGATCTTGCCAAAGTGAACAAGCCACCAAGCTGGCTCACTGACCGTTGTCCACCTCAAATCTTCAAAAACATTCTTTTAACATTTTCTGCTGCGATCCCAATCAGAACACTTAACCACAGGAGTTTTCCCAGAAGACCTAAGAAAGACTTATATACGACCATTTTTTAAGGCAAACTAACCTGGACACTCAAGACCCCATCAACTACAGATCAATAGCAGGCCACCTCAGAAGAAGACAAGGTGAATGATAATGATGAGAAGGGAGCACAAACAGAGGATGAGGAGAGAGAGGACCCAGCCCAGGGTCTTGAACTTCCAGGAAGGCCCAACCTAACCCGAGCAGATGGCCTGGATGCCCTGCAAGTCCAGGATAGAGCTGGAAATAGTGTGTCTGCTGGGAGCCTGACCCCACAGGAACTGGAGAACAGGGGGAGCAGTGGAAGTTCAAGCTGGAACTGGAGCTGGCCAAAAGGATGGCCCATGAACTGAAACTCAAGGAGCTGGACATAAAACCAAGCAAGTGGAGTCCAGCAGTAATGGTGGCAGCATACCAGCAGTGCCTAACGGCAGTGTCCAGACACCTGTTGCCCATTTATGTGGTAAGAGAAAGTATATAGATAAATGGTTCTCTGCAAATAGAATAGCTCTGAGAATACACAAGGTCCCAGAGAATTACTGAGAGGGTGTCTTTTAGAGGTACATGCCCACGGTAGGAAATGGCACACTCCTTACACTTGAGATAGAGGATCAGACCCAGTATACCCCCATGAAGGCTGTTCTTCTTACCATATTTGGGCTGACCCTTGAGAAGTATGGACGGAGGTTCAGGGACAGCCACAAACTCCCAAACCAGTGCTGGGTGAATTTCCTAGACTATTCCAGCATGGTACTGAAGAGCTGGGTGAGGGGCAGCAAGGTAGATGGTTTTGTTGGGCTGTACAACCTGATTCTGAGGGAGCACTCAGTTGGTAGACTGGTGATCCCTGAGGGTGAAAGTCATCACTTCCACCATGTCAAGGTGAATGGGGTCCCTGTCACTGCTCTGAGGGACACCAGGGTCAGCTAGACCATTGTAGTGGAAAGGTTGGTTTCTCCAGAGCAGTACACATGGTCAGATGTGTAGGGTAACTCAGACCAAGGAACAGGTCTTTGTCCACCCCATGACCCTGGTATCCCTGAACTGGGATGGGGTGGTGTCCCATAGAAGGGTCATAGTTGGTCCCCAGATACCCATTGATTGTGTTCTGGGGACTGAGTGGCCACCAGTTCTAGAAGAGCTATGAGAGGCAGCCACCCAAGACACCTTGAAAGCTCAGACATCTGGACATACCACTCCCAAAGGAAGGGTTCAGATGCCCAGATGGAGGGGCAGGGGGAGAACTAACCCTGACTCCTGTTCAGCCTCAGGGTACAGATATTGGGCTGAGTGACCAATCCCTGGCTACCACCCCTGGATTGGTGGGAAGGAGAGTGAAAAAGGGTACCTAGCATTGGGGACTGCTGCCTCGCACTCCGAGAAACCTATGAGATCAGACATTCCGGGAAGAACTGGGGCCTGGTTCTTGACACTGGCAGCTGTCAGTGGCCTCTGTTGGTTGTTGTCCTTATGGGCAGAGTTTTTCTTGGGTTGGGGACAGTAGTCTGATCCAAGGGGTGGAATGGGCCAAATCACTTTGTTGGCCATGGTGGAACTGTCTGCCTACTGGGATGGAACTGTGAGCAAACTAAGCTTAGGTGCTGCACAGATGGGGTCCACAGGTGAGGAGAAGGGTTCCCCATGGGTCAGTTCAGTTGCTCTGGGCAGTGTAGACAGAAGGCTCCAACTGAATTCAGAGGGCTATAGAACTGACACAGGCCTCTGCAGAAGAGAGACAGCGCCCATGTTCTATCTCCTAAACAGGGAAGCCCATCAAGGTATTGATTACTCTCCCATGGCCTTAGGCTGGAGTGGGATCGTGTTGGACCTGCCTCTCTAGCAGGTTCATCCCCAAACCGTTTGCCTTTTCCCTCCACTTTTTGCTGAATTAGTTTTTGTTGGCCTTAGGACTCCGTGCACTTTACCACTGCTAACCAGTGCTAAAATACTTGTGCTCGCTTCCCTAAATTTGGTTTGATTGGCATACACCTAACTGACA
Source organism: Calotriton arnoldi (assembly GCA_963921515.1). NCBI lineage: Eukaryota > Metazoa > Chordata > Amphibia > Caudata > Salamandridae > Calotriton > Calotriton arnoldi. The sequence continues at coordinate 840,358 of CAWUFW010008421.1, read as the reverse complement.
TATTTTAGTTACTTATAAGTTCCTTGTATAGGGTTATATCATATATCCAGGGTATGCAAAGTAAATGCTACCAGTGGGCCTGCAGCACTTATTGTGCCACCCACTTAAGTAGCACCTTAAAACATGTCCCAGGCCTGCCACTACAGCCTGAGTGCACTTTGAAACTGCCATATCGACATGGCATTTAAACCCTTCTGCCAAGGCTTAATTTCACATTTTATTACATACACATCACCCCTAAGGTATGCTTTAGGAAGCCCATAGGGCAGGGTGGTGTGTAATTAAAAGGTTGGACATATACTTTTTAAGTTTTACCTGTCCTGGTAGAGTCAAATCTCCAAATTTGTTTTTCATCACTGTGTTTCCTTATTACAGTTAATAAGTGTAATGCCTAATTGAGAGGAGGTATCTATGTTGGGTTGGGTACAGATGAAATTGTAATGATAACCCCTCTCTAATGGTAAAGTCAGACTTTTCATTGCAATTTTGAAAATGCCACTTTTAGAAAGTTGACATTTACCTGTCCTTAGCCCTTTCTGCCTGCAGCCTGAGACCGTCATATGACTTGATGTACCTGACAGCAAGACTTTGTGAATTCCTCCTAGACAGTCACACCTTAGAGAGATTAAGTGTGTGTGAATACGCCAACAACTGGCAGGATGGGGGCGGAGCTGAGCACAGCCCCACATATACCTGAATAGGCTCTATCCACACAAAGGGCTTAACGACCCTGTATTGTCAATGCAGCCAGCTTGGAGCCAGGGCAGGGGAGTCAGGAAATTCCATCCACTTCAAAAACTTTTCCAGAAACTTTTACCACTTTCCAGAAGAAGGGCACAGGGTATACAAATAGGACCTTAAGATCCACTCATCAGTTCACAACTGGGCCTGCGGATGGACACTCAGAGGACTGCCTGCTGATGTGACCTGCTGTGCACGCCTCAGACTGCTGCCTAATCCCTGCCTTTAACCCTCAGAGGTCAGCCCTGCTGTTGAGCCCTGCATCTTCACCTGCACCCAGGACTACCAGAAGTGACTCCAAGGGCTAGTTTGCTGGCCTCCTGTTCAGAGCCACAGGGACATAAAAGGCTCCCAAGATCTTGAAACCGCACCTGGGCCCAGCCTGAGTGAGTCCTGAACCCTCAAGAAGTGTCCCACCAGTCCTGGGCCCTTGGTTGTGGTGCTAAAGGTGCCCACATGGCCAATTTCCAAAACTGGGGACTAAAACAACATTTTGCCAAAAAGTGCTATGTGAACCAAGAGGAGACCAGGACATATCTGCTCGTCTATCTGCCCAAGGTGCCTAACAGGTCAGATTGACATTGCAGCATCTCCAGCTGCGTTTTCTACACAGCAGCAAATCCGTTTCGAGCAGTCCTTTGCCAAAGGGGTATCCAACCTCATTGAACTCACTTCGGCTACAGCCCTCTGGAGATTTTTTACTTCCATTACGATAACTAAGTCCGAAGATAAAAATGTTCAGCGTGGCTTCACTCCACGGCCATTCAACAATCACACTCCCTCCTCGGACACTCCTGCAACCTTGCCTCACTGAATTTCTACCTTCTCAAAACATTTTTTTTCAAGATTCTTCTTAAGTCTGAAGGTAACCACTGACCGAGACAACCCACTTCTTGTATCCAAACTGTGCTCCTTTGTGGTCGGCCTTAACTTTACTAGATGTCCGTGGCTGGCACTTTGATCTTTTAGGCGCTGGATTTCACTAAAATCTTTAGAAATTCATAACTCCAGTTCCCCTGACTGGATTTTTGACATTTTTGTATCAATTAATTCATTAAAATGTACTCTATTTTTCTAAATTGGTTTGGGATTTTTCTTGCGTTTTGCTTCCACCTTATTACTGTTGTGTGCTGCATTAATACTTTGCACATTTCCTCTAAGATAAGCCTTGCTGCTTTTTGTGACAAGTTACCCAGGGTTAACAGGTTAATTTGGTGACTTTTTGTGGTTCACTCTGCAAGGGATTGTGGCTGTTTCCTGACCGGGGCTCACACGCCAGACAACTAAAACCCAATTTCTCATAGTGTGTAATAAATTTACTTTTCGTTTTTCAAAGAAAAAGCTCTGACTGTACAATAATTTATTGAGTGTTGCATGCCAGTGAATTGGGAATGCTAGCCCACACCACCACCCCTGAGTAGGCCTTGGACTGCCCTGCTTAGTTACCCTGAGAGAGTCTACTGCTACAATGGGGTACTTGGTTGCCAGTAAAAGACACTTGTGAACCTGTAACTTGTGAAGAATTCACATCCCAAGTAACTAATTACCCTTTTTAGGTCTCGGCTAGGCAGCGCATGCGCTGTCTCGTCGAGAGATGCTGTATACAGTATTGTGGGGGGAAGCTCCGCCCACTTTCCGTCTATGTTTTTCTATGTTTTCATTGGCTTCAATTTTAAATGCTGCCTTGTGATTGGTTTTCCACGTGTTAGTCCCTCCTCCCGACGGCCATGGCGTAATTTGTGCACATCCGAGGCTATTGGCCCCTTTACTGAAACATTATTTTATGCCCTATGTCCCCCCCCTGCCAGCTCCCGCAGTTCGTCAGTTCTTGCCCCCTGATCATCCCCTCCCCTCCCGTTCTTGCTTTTTTAAATGCCCGCACTCTCATTTATAATGCAATACGTCTCGCGTAAATGCGAGCCGTATTGCATTGCAAATGCTTGTTTTTAAAGTAGTTCGTGCTGACACAGGATCGTACAGTGTCTGCAGAAGCATGCGCAGTCATTTAAATTTAACATGCGCGCGATGCCCGGTCGCTAATTACAGCGTACGCATGCATGCCAGAGTGTCACATTCCTGAGTCTGCTTTAGATGCGATGCACGGAAAATATTTTTATTATTACAGCCAAGACGAGAGTTGTGACCCGCTATGGCAGCCTTCCGGAGGCTTGTGTCACTAGAAATGTATGCTGGTCCCCTTTCTATTTCCTTTCAGAACAGGAAGTTCTGCCCATGTATCGGAAGCTGCGCCTGCAAACGGGACTGCAGCGAAACATGGGACAGCGAGAAAAAGTTACTGTGCTTGGTGGGAGTGCAGGTTCGGTGCTGAGCTCCTAGACGAAAGGTAGGAGGCAGGCGCATCTCGTGAGTGTTTATTTAATTTGTTTATCTTTGTTTTATCTTATCGGGTGTTATTTTTGCCTTTTCTTGCCTTATTAGAGGCTCGGCATAAAGCGCCTAGATCAATCTTAAGAAGCGGGAGCCCACCTGTCTAAACATGTGTGACTTGACTGCTGGGGTTTATTTTGGAAAGATACATTCGGGAGCCCGCTTCTCCCTACAGGATTGTTTTAATAGTGGACGAGCACACCCTCCAATACAGCAGACCGCTGTGAATGTAGTGCTTTACAAAAGCGAGTGGTAGCTGTGGAAATCTACCAGGGCACAGAAGCATAAAAGCTAAATGAAATGGGCTCAATACAGTAGTGATCGTCAGGTTTAATTTGTTTAATTAGCACATGAATGTGTGAGAATAGATGTCACACGAATATGCTGACGCCACGTTGTTGAGAGTAGATATACTATAAAGCATTTTACTGCTTGCACAAAGGGGCCGATTCCGATCTCGGTCGGAGGCGCACCCAATACTATTCGGTCGGGAAAAAAGCCATGCGAAAGCCAGTTTCCCGACCGATCCGTACAGCACACCGAACGAGCAAGTACGATGCGCACAACAGCAAAAATTCCGGCCGAGCCGTACTCACCCAAACCAGGTCCTGTTCTCCGACCGAGGCGAATCCGGAAACGCCGAATCGAGTCGCACGGAAGGGAAAATGCAGCCCCGTCCGGCCGGACAAGTACGATGCGCTTTCCGTACGCGCCGAACCCGTCGCTACGCACGGCACGTCAAAGCATCCGGGAGAGGCGCACATAAGCTCCGAATCGCGCCACAACACGATCCACGGCTACGAGACGAACACAGCACAGACGAGGACGACGCGAAGCGACGAGGACGAAGCGAAGCGACGAGGACGAAGCCAAGCGACGAGGACGACGCGAAGCAACGAGAAGGACGAACGACACGAACCAACCATGAATCCCTTCGTCCCGATCATACCAATATTCTACATCTACTACCGGAACAGGCACGGACGCGTACGGCGCAGAAGGTAAGTCAGACACCAACCACAAAACACATACAACACGTACACGACACATCACACACATACACTGGGAATCTGAATATACTTACACCAGCAACAGCAGCACCATAGGGGCGGGATGCCCATCACCAATGCCACATATGCACACAGGGGCCTGAATGCGCGCCACCACCCCAACCCAGGGGGGCTGGATGCCTACCACTACTACCACCCTTAGCCAGGGGGCAGGATGCCTACCACTACTACCACCCTCACCCACGGGGGGCAGGATGCCTACCACTACTACCACCCTTAGCCAGGGGGCAGGATGCCCACCACTACTACCACCCTCACCCAGGGGGGCAGGATGCCTACCACTACTACCACCCTTAGCCAGGGGGCAGGATGCCCACCACTACTACCACCCTCACCCAGGGGGGCAGGATGCCCACCACTACTACCACCCTCACCCACGGGGGGCAGGATGCCTACCACTACTACCACCCTTAGCCAGGGGGCAGGATGCCCACCACTACTACCACCCTCACCCAGGGGGGCAGGATGCCCACCACTACTACCACCCTTAGCCAGGGGGCAGGATGCCTACCACTACTACCACCCTTAGCCAGGGGGCAGGATGCCTACCACTACTACCACCCTCACCCACGGGGGCAGGATGCCTACCACTACTACCACCCTCACCCAGGGGGGCAGGATGCCCACCACTACTACTACCACCCTTAGCCAGGGGGCAGGATGCCTACCACTACTACCACCCTCACCCACGGGGGGCAGGATGCCTACCACTACTACCACCCTCACCCAGGGGGGCAGGATGCCCACCACTACTACCACCCTTAGCCAGGGGGCAGGATGCCCACCACTACTACCACCCTTAGCCAGGGGGCAGGATGCCTACCACTACTACCACCCTTAGCCAGGGGGCAGGATGCCTACCACTACTACCACCCTTAGCCAGGGGGCAGGATGCCTACCACTACTACCACCCTCACCCACGGGGGGCAGGATGCCTACCACTACTACCACCCTTAGCCAGGGGGCAGGATGCCCACCACTACTACCACCCTCACCCAGGGGGGCAGGATGCCCACCACTACTACCACCCTTAGCCAGGGGGCAGGATGCCCACCACTACTACCACCCTCACCCAGGGGGGCAGGATGCCCACCACTACTACCACCCTCACCCACGGGGGCAGGATGCCTACCACTACTACCACCCTTAGCCAGGGGGGCAGGATGCCCACCACTACTACCACCCTCACCCAGGGGGGCTGGATGCCTACCACTACTACCACCCTTAGCCAGGGGGGCAGTATGCCTACCACTACTACCACCCTCACCCACGGGGGGCAGGATGCCTACCACTACTACCACCCTTAGCCAGGGGGCAGGATGCCTACCACTACTACCACCCTCACCCAGGGGGGCAGGATGCCCACCACTACTACCACCCTTAGCCAGGGGGCAGGAAGCCTACCACTACTACCACCCTTAGCCAGGGGTCTGGATGCCTACCACTACTACCACCCCCACTCATAGGATGGACAATGCATGACACAACAAGCACACCACAACCTAGGGAATGCAAGATTAAGACATCCCCCCACCACCATGACAAGCGTGTGAGCAGGCTGTGTCAAATGCCTACAACACCGAACATGACTTTGAACATACAATGTGACCCCCTAGCACATGTGCCACACATATATGTGTGTGGCACCCACAATGCAAGCAGCCCATGACCATTGTGGCAATGGGGCCTAAACCCCCATCATCACAGTGACCAAAAGGCAAGTGTGGGGTCCATAGCTGAAGCACATTTTGACCATTGTGGCAATGGGGTCTAAACCCCCATCATCACAGTGACCAAAAGGCAAGTGTGGGGTCCATAGCTGAAGCACATTTTGACCATTGTGGCAATGGGGTCTAAACCCCCATCATCACAGTGACCAAAAGGCAAGTGTGGGGTCCATAGCTGAAGCACATTTTGACCATTGTGGCAATGGGGTCTAAACCCCCATCATCACAGTGACCAAAAGGCAAGTGTGGGGTCCATAGCTGAAGCACATTTTGACCATTGTGGCAATGGGGTCTAAACCCCCATCATCACAGTGACCAAAAGGTAAGTGTGGGGTCCATAGCTGAAGCACATTTTGACCATTGTGGCAATGGGGTCTACACCCTCATCATCACAGTGACCAAAAGGTAATTGTTGACAAAGAAAGAGCTGCAACTGCCAAACTGCATGGATCATTCCTGGTCACAGAACCAAAAACTCATCTGTGGCAAAGTAGTGTATGTGTCCCATTGCAACATAAATTGGGTGAGCCAAATACTGCAGTGCAAATGAAACATTCCTTTGGCCATGTGCAGACAAACAACACCCATGGGGGCTGAGACCGTCAACAGTCATCAATGACACAATGACAGAAGTGACCATCAGAATGCAGAACCACATATTTGCACCAATGGGCACACAAATGCAGATACCCTGTGGAGACAGCAGATGTGAGGTGAACAGATACCATACCATGGCAGCAATGGGACACACAAACCATGATCACTGTGCTGACCGATGACCTAGGAGTCCCAGGGACAGCAGGGGAAACACACCAAACAACATACAGCCAATGGCACACCCAAGATATGCCAATGCAGTGGTGCAGATGCACAAACACAAACAGGCAGACCAACACTGTCATCATACACAGCAGGTGAGGGGTGGGGTGCCAGTGCCCCCAGGCAACAACACAACACATGAGGAGAACTGAATACCAATCATACAGATGTGCATACACTGCCACACTAAGGTAACTCATGGATCCAAATCCCCTATGTGGGCAAGCAGGCATTGACAGGTGAGAGGGAGCACAAAACACACATGTCACACAGGCACGTAGGAACAACAACTGACACAGCAAGTCACAGACACACCACAGCACCACCCCCAGGGCCCCCACAATGTGGTGACCCTGGGCTGAATAAAAATACCACTGTGATGACAAAGCTAAATGTCGTTCACACTGTGAACCACAGTCAGGTGTCCTGAGCAACTAACTACCATCACACCTACACAAGCACAAATCAATCAGCATGGCCAGTAAGCCAAGGCCAACATGGAGGCAGGGGTCTAGCCGGGCAACAACTCTCATCTGCACACACTCAACACCACACCCTCGACCTCCAACAATGTGCAGCAGTGAAGTACACATGCACTGGTGACATTGCACATGCACCCATGACTATTCCAGGGTGGTGGGTGGGAACCAAGGTGTAGAAACACATCACACATGGACATTCAACAAGACTCCTGAATGTCTGACACACTGCACACTACGCTGTACATGGACATGACGGCGATACCACACCGACCAATGGGATCCCAGCCACAGTCACACACCAATGAAGAAGCCAAGGTCACCCACAAAGAACACACATAGACAACAACCAACATTGCAGCCCGGACCCTAAGGAGTGCCAGCAGTCACACACACAACGTGTCACAATCACTGAAAGATAACACAAACTGGAAATCACATGACAGGGGCAAACAACAAGTGCCAAAGGGAAACCTGACTGTGACCCATCTGCGTCAGCACACAAACTCTGCCCTGACAGCAAACACACCTATGGGTGACACCCTGATGACCAGTAATGTGCCATGCACCCACATCACAGAGAACACAGGGAGAAGACTTTGGGGGAACATAGCTCAAGTCAGCAAGCATCACAAACAGGTACAACACTAGGGATCACAGCATGCGCAGATGAATGAAAGTGAACACACAGACATGCACATACAACACACACCTTGGGCGCAGGCAATGTCACACGTGTACACACTGCCATGAGGGGACTCCACTCCTGTGTGAGGAAAGCTGTGCCATATGTTGCCTCAGTAGGGCCCCATCATGTCAGCTGAGCACTTGGTCACACAATCAACAATTAGCACCAAATGAGGGCTCCCATCACATCAGCCTGGTCATGGATGTGCCAACGGAATCATCAGCACAGATCCAACACACTTGTATAGCAATGTTGCACTGACTACACGGATGAGTCCTTCCCCATTGATGCCCAAACCTGCATGTCCACTGGAGATGGCAACACGGTCAGGGAAGTAGACAAATGCAACGATGGCAGGCACAACAGATGTGCAGGGGTGGAAGCCACAGATATGAAATTGCCAATGTAAGTAGGAAATCCCATTGCCAAATACTGAACACATGACACCCTCAGATGCTGCTATTGATGACATGGATACACCACATGATAGGACACATTCCCCTGGACCACATGGGTTCCTGCACAGTAACACTTCATAATCATGAGACCAGATATCACCATCACTGCAGCAAGGGCATGGTTAGCTGCACCAACAACATGTACATCTGAAGCATGAGCACTAGAGAAAAGAAAGTTGCTTTATTCAGCATATGTGTTGTTTGATAACGACGTCCAGAAGAAATTAGAGCAAAGGCCAATGGCCAGTCCATTGTCAAAGTTCAAACAGGGTGACACTGGCAGATGTCACCCTACGCATGCCTGCACAATACCAGGGACAATCCACTAGGAGGGGCAACCGGGGGGCAGGCCAGGCACCGCAGGGACAGGATCAGGGCTCACCAGGGGGAGTCAGGGAAGGGGTGGTGGGTGCTGGAGAGCCACTGACAACTGCAGTGGAGGTGTCTGACATGGTGTGTGCCGGCACAACTGGGGGCATGACACAGATGTCGTGGGTGCCGGCACAACTGCAGTGGACCCTGCAGATGGGGTGGACAGGTCCGCCACTGCAGTGCCCAAGTCAGACAGGGCGGTAGTGGACTCCACTGCAGTGCCTACCTCCAGGGGAGGAGAATGGGGAACAGGCAAGGTGGGTTGGACAGAGGGGGAGGACACCCTCACCACATCAGTGGCACAGACAAGCGCAGCGGGGGGTGTGGTGCTGGGAGAGCAAGTGACAGGGGGAGAAGGCCGGAGCATCTTGGGGATGGTATATCTGTGGGTGGGGGAACCTGGGGCAGGGTGTGGTGGGGGCACCTGTGCAGTGGGGGCCTGAGGGATGGAGGACGGAGACCTTGTGCCTGAGCTGCAGGGCGGTGGCGGGGTCTTGCTCTTAGGCACTCCGGGGGACTTGCGGGTGGGGGCCTCAGTCCGTCTGCGCCTGGGGGAGGGTGTCCGGGGGCGAGGGGCACTCTGCTCCGTGTGGGTGGGCTTCCTCTTCCCCCGGGATGCTGGAGCAGCTTCATCGGTGGGGAAGAGGCCGAGGTCACAGAGGAAGAGCTGCTGTGACTTTGGGGTTGCAGGTGAGGCAAGGGAGGGTGCTTTGGAGGGAGAGGGAACTGAGGACTGCGCAGTGCATGTGGATGCGTGTGTGTGTTCCAGGGCCCCATCCCCTGTGAGTCTGGCTTCAGTCCCCTGAATGTGCGTGCGTGTGCGTTTTGTCATTGGCGTGTGTGTCAGTGTGCTGGATGTGTGTGTGCTGGTGTGTGCCTGTGCCAGTGTGTGTATGCCTGGGATGGGTAAGGTGCTGGGGAGTGTGGATGGAGCAGAGGCAGGAGGGGTGAGGGACCGTTTGAGGAGGGACACTGCTGCCGTCAGGGAGGAGTCCATGGACCTATTGCCCCTCTGTAGGTCAGACATGCCCGATGAGATGCCCTCCATGAACGACACCAGCTGAGTCAACAGCGCGGTGTGCGCATGGAGGACACTCAGCATGGCTGTCTGCCCTACATGGAGCTGGCGAAGGAGGTACACAGACTCCTCACTCAGGGCAGCAGGGGACACAGGGGCAGGGGCTGCGGTGCCTGGCCCAAAGGAGACACGCTCCCGGACATGGGAGCCTCCACGGACCTGGGGAATGGGAGCCGATGGGAGGGCGGTGGTGGTGCTGGTGGTGGCGGGGACAGCAACACTAGCTGGGGTGTGGTGGCTGCTGACACCCGCCTCCACAAGGGAGTCATCCTCCGAGTTGCTCTGGTCCTCAGCTGAGGTGGATGCTGCTGAGGACTCCTCGGTGTGGCTCCCCTCGCCCTCCGTGCCACTGGGTCCCTCCGACCACTCCTCGGCTGCTGACCCAGTCTGGCTCTCCGGCTCCTCCTGGTCCGTGGAGCTGTCCCCTTCCGTGGCCGTGGATGTATCTGCAAACAATGGGGAAACAGACAGACATCAGTCACCTGCACATAACGCACACACCACTGTGAGCACAGCACATCACAGAGCAAGCCCTGGCATCATTAGTTGTACATTGCTAAAAGTGCACTAACTGAACAGGAGAAGCCAATTGTCAGTCTGATGCCAAGCATGGCACTCACATCCCACATGGCCTTGCACCCATCTGTCTGGTGTCTGTTGGATTGCAACACCCCAGTGTGGACACATGCACCAAGTACACAGTAGTTGGACAGTGCAGAGGACACGGTGTGGCATGTGGACATGCACACATCACAGCTCTTGCCACTGAGTCAGTACAGGTTTACAGGATGAAAGGGATGCCCAGAGTCAAATAGGAAATGCATGTGATGCATACCAGCGACAGACACCATGATGCACCCATGTCCTGATAGCCAGCGCCACTATGGTGTGCATGTAGCACATGTCACTCCCCTGCAGGCTCACCAATCAGTAGACACATGCCATGGCGGAGGCATGACTGCAAAGTCATACATCACTGTCTCAGTGATGTATGACTTTGCAGCCAGACAACAACACTCTGCACTGTGTCACAATAGTAGGTCATGGGGAATGCAAGTCCTGGAGCTGCACAAGTGCACATGTACATCTCCCCCACAACACATCCTCTCAACCCTCAACTGTCCAGGTCATACCTATTGGACATATGGGAGACCTGTGACACTACCCTCTGAACCTGAGCCCCTCACACTCTGCTGTGAATGGGGAACAGCTGCCTGAACTTCACATTCACATGCCCCAGTCTGCATGGGCAGCTGATCAGACACCTATGTGACACACAAGTATCGTCTCCTATGGTCACATCTCCAGTGGCATGCTGAGCCCCTACCAAGAAACTCCACAGCAGTCCTGGCGACTAATCCACAGCACACTGACACAGAGGCAGACACCTGAGGGGTCAAATCACTGCGCACAATGTGTCAGCTGATACACGGGAGTGGGAGTACAGAGTGTATTGTATGGCCTGGAGTAGGCATGACTGTCCAGCCCCACATGAATGAGGGATGAGCCCTGGACTGTAGGCAGCTGGCTAAGTATGTGTGACACACGTCATATACATACTCCTGGGGCCCAAACATTGTTCCCACCCGCAGCATGGGTGTGTGCCAGATACCCCAGCCACATGTGGTGGATCAGCTCAGCAATTGGACCACAGATCAAAGTAACACGCTGAATACATGTCAGAATACAGGCATTGTGTAAGCAATGGACCCACCCATGATGCCCACCACAGAGTCAGGGAAACAGATGCTGTCTCCCACCTTGAGTCAAGCAAACTGCAAGGACACAGTCCTAAGTGACAGAATTCCCTGCATGTAAGGGCCACACCTGGGTATCAGATGAGGAGTGGGCAGTGCACAATAGAGGGACATGGCTCCTGGACAACATGACTGCTGTACTGTGGCAGTTTAACCAGGCCCGAGGAGGGCACATAGCATGTTAGACAGAGTTCACAGTGCAGTCTTTGACTCACCCCCTCCTTGCTGCTCTCTGGCCTTCAGCTGCCCATCCAGGTCTGGAAAGACCACCGCCAGGATCCTGAGCATGTGGGGGGTCAGGGTCCGTGTTCCGCCCCTCCTGCGAGGAGGCGACAGCTTCAGCTGGACCCGTGCAATCCTCCGGGTCCAGCCCCGAAGGTCCTGCCACCTCTTTTGGCAGTTGCGGATCCGGCGCTTGTAGACCCCCACGGACCGGACAGCCCGGACGATGTCCTTCCAGATCTCCTGCTTCCGATGGGCAGAAGCCTGTCAGGATGACAAAGTGATAAGGCCATTACTACACATGCAACATATCCGTGCATGACACAGTTGCATATACATGTCGCAATCACAGGGGCACATGGTGTACACAGGCAGTGCACGGCTGCCCATGGACAGTTTTCCAGAAGTCACTACATGGTATCATTGCATGGGGAGTAAAACCCTGTTCAGAAGCACTGTCACTGCACCATACCTGTCCAGTGCAAGTCACTACACACTATGGGGGGTGACAACTACTCAGTGAGCCTGCTAGCCAGTGGCGTGCAGACTCTCAGCCTTGCTAGTCAGACAAAATGCACATTCAGAAAGGCAGTGCACAGGACACTCACCTGCTCCCCTGGTGTCCCATACAGCTTGCTGTACTGTGGAAGTAGGCTGTCCAGCAGGGCCTGGTTCTCTTCAAGGCTGAAGGCTGGGGCTCTCTCCACAGTACGTGCCATTGCAGGGTCCAGAGGGGCAGAGACAGCAGCAGTGCAGTGGCAGATGTCGTCTTGGAGCATGTAGTGCAGGCAAGTGGGCTCTCAGGGGAACAGCCAGCAATATATATGTGCTGGAGAGGCAGATACTGTCCCTTGTGTCCAAAGTGATAGGTCCAAGTCGTTTGCATCTTCTGAATCTGGCCAATCCATGGAATAGCAGCACCAAAACACGCCCACAGCATCCTTCAAATCTTCAACTTCATGACATACATGATTTTGCAACATTGTTGTGGGTGACCAACTGATTTTCCAGCAACCGACTCGTTCGAAATTCGAAAACGCGTCCGTTGCCAGGCAAGCCCATTGTCAATGGGTGCGCACCGATCGGTCCATTGCAGTTCAACGCGCACAGGGGTACAACGCGTACCCGCACACATTGAAAGCAATGGGCCGGCCGGAGGCACCGATCGGTCCATTGCAGTTCAACGCGCACAGGGGTACAACGCGTACCCGCACACATTGAAAGCAATGGGCCGGCCGGAGGCACCGATCGGTCCATTGCAGTTCAACGCGCACAGGGGTACAACGCGTGCCCGCACACATTGAAAGCAATGGGCCGGCCGGAGGCACCGATCGGTCCATTGCAGTTCAACGCGCACAGGGGTACAACGCGTACCCGCACACATTGAAAGCAATGGGCCGGCCGGAGGCACCGATCGGTCCATTGCAGTACAACGCATCACTGTACATGTGACTGGCATATGTCAGCATGCCTGTCTCAGATGGACATATGCCAGCCACAGATAGCTCCCAGGGAGTGAGGGGCACACCTACATCACGACAGCCTGTCCAAACCTTATCATAAGGCATGTAAGGCTGCATTTCCTAGTGTGTATGTTGGTGTACATGTTGTCCTGTGGGTGTCACCTGTGGGCAGCCACCCCCAGGCTGTGCACGTGTTCATGGGGACAGGATCCTGGGTGTTACGTGTACGTGACCACTGTGATGTGCAACTGTTCATATCTGTGCATGTGCCATGGTCACATTTCACAGTGGTGTTTGTGTATGTCATGTCACATACCCCGTGAGTCCCATGTGGGATGGTATGTTTGAGCCAGGGTGTCCCAGTGGCACAATAGTGATGGACCTCCACAGTCTTTGTGCATGTAGTGTTTACAATGTCTCTGATTTCATGTGCACAATGGGAGACAGTCTCCACATCCACGTTGTGTGTGCATGGACTCTGATGTTGTGCGTGTGTGTCACAGACGTCCATGTCTGTCCTGCCGTGGCAAGTGGGGCCACTACCTGTGGGGGTCATGTTTGTTTTGCTGTGGTGTACACATGATACTCCATGTGATGCCAGTGTCCATGTGGCATTACAGGGTCCCTGGGAATGTACATGTCGTTGAGCTGTGGTGCCTGGGGCACATCTGTCCTCACATGTCACTGTGGGGGGTGATTGTGACACGGCAGCAGGAGATGGGAACTGTGACACGGCATCATGATATCCAATGGGCCAACCTGGGACAAATTGATGCCACCTGTAGGACCGTGTTGACAGATGTTGGCCATGTATGTACCATACATGTCCTTCCGGTACTGCACACTTCATGTAGTTGTGCCTCATAATGATGTATGTTGGGATCTTGAGTGTGTTCAATGCCGCATATGTGGGGTGACTGACAATCTTGCTTACTTCTCCTCTGCACTGCAGGGCTCCTGCTGTCCATTGGCCATTCCCAGACCTGGCAACGATGGTGGAACGGGACAGCATCCGACGGTACCGCTTCACCAGGCAGCTGATTGAGGATTTGGCAGTGCAGTTGTCCCCACATTTGCAGCCTGGCCGGCCGTATCCTACTGCGCTGACCCCCAAGGTGAAGGTGATGGCAGCCCTACACTTCTTTGCCACCGGTACCTTCCAACATACTGTGGCGACTGCTGGTGGGATGTCACAGACCATGTTCAGCCGTGTGCTCCGCGATGTTTTGGTGGCAATGTTGCTCTTCCTGAACCGGTACATCTATTTCCCTAGACTGCGACGACTCACTGACATGAAGAGTGACTTTTATGCCCTGGGGAGGATGCCGCATGTAATTGGCTCCATTGATGGGACACATGTGGCTTTGGTACCACCACAGGCCCAGGAGCAGGCCTACAGGATCCGCAAGCACTACCACTCGGTCAATGCACTGGTGGTGTGTCTTGCAGACATGACCATCACACACGTGTGTGCCCGTTTCCCTGATTCAGCACACGATGCCTTTGTGATGAGGAGTAGTCGCATCCCCAGGATGATGGCACAGATGCAGAACCAGCGTGCCTGGCTTGTCGGTGTGTACTGACTTTGTGCCATTGTGTGTGATCTGATCTGTAGTATTCCGCCCACTTTTCCAAGTCAGCTAATGTGCACTTGTCTGTCCGTAGGTGACTCGGGATACCCCAACATGCCGTGGTTGCTGACACCCCTCAGGAACCCTGTGACACCTGCCCAGATGTGCTACAATGAGGCACATGGTCGGACCAGGAGAGTGATTGAGCGGACCTTTGGTCTCCTGAAGAGCCGCTTCCGCTGCCTGGACAAGACCGGAGGGTCCCTCCCATATGCCCCTGCGAAAGTGTGCAAGATTATCATCGTCTGCTGCATGCTCCACAACCTGGCAGTGCGGAAGGAGTTGCCTCTCATCCAGGATGACAATGACCAACATCCGCCACCTGTGGAGGATCCTGGCCTGGACCACGATGCCAGTGACGATGATGATGATGATGATGGTGATGGTGATGTCCGCACACAGCTCATCACCAACTTCTTTAGCTGAATGTGAGTATCCTGAGGTGTCATGTCAATGATGTGAGTTGGCCTGATGTGTGGGTGGTGCTCTGGTGCTGTTGGAGTGTGTCCATGGGCTACTTGACTGGATGTGTGTTGCGATGTGTGGTGACAGGTGGGCTGTACTCCCCAACAGTGTTGACATGCTAACTTGGTTCTGGGTGGGTATCTTGTAACATGTATTGTGCATGAGTTTTGCTGTTCTGTCCTGTACTCCATTGCTTTTGACTGTGTGTCATTTCTGTCCTTCACAGGGTACTTTCAGATTCGTTTGGTCAACTGTGTCCACCGACGACGTGATTGCACATCCAGGCTGGTAGCTGTTGTGTCCCTACAGGTGATGTGCGCCACACCCATGGACTTCCTTCCGTCTACAGTTGTTGACTGTGTGCCCGCTACCAGGTGGGGTTACCTTGCATCTGTAGTGGTTACGGCATGTTGCAACTGTGTAATAAACCTGTGCTTCACTTTGTGATGTGCGTTGTCTGTGGTCACACATTTGACTGCCATTTGCTTACTGCACCTGTGGGCTACTTGACTACAACTGGGAATGGGTGTGGTGTCTGTGCATTGCACCGTCTTCCCTGGCAACATCAGTGTAGGCAATGAGTCAGATGGCCTAGGTGTGTATGTGTCGTGTAGCCCTGGTGGTGTGTCTCCCTCATGTGTGTCACGTTGCCTGTACTCACATGCCTCTGTTGTCCTTGCTGTTGCAGTTCGCATACACAGTGTAATTTTGCAGTTCATCATCCCCATAACAGCACCCACGTTGGAATCACGACAGAGGCAAGTATGGTGTATTAGTGTGTTTATTGTGATACATTTGTGTTAATAGTGCATAGGATGGGTTGTGCTGTACATGAATCTTGCAATCCCAAGTTCCTAGGTGAATTGAAAGTCCGGGTAGACAGGATCCCCAGTATCGGGGCCACAGTTGTCTGACACATTGGTCCAACTTGTACTCCCCATGCAATGTGTGGGAGTAGTGTTGCCGTCAACAGGGTGAACAGTCTGTGCACAAAGGCGAACATCCAGAACAGGTTCAGGCTTCCTGGGAGTTGCGCTTGGCCATCGGCCTCTCACTTTTCCCTCCTCGGACGACCCCTCTTCTTGGGGGGGGCCCTCAAGTGCAGGCTGCTGTGGTGCAGGGGACTCTCCGCCAGAGTCCTCCTCCCTCCCTGTGGCAGTTGCAGTTTGTTCGGCACCAGATGTTGTTGGCACACAGGGAGGTGTGGACTGGTTGCTGTTCATCTGGCGGAGGCATTGTAAAATGTCCCTGTGCACCGCCGTCATCTCATGCAGTGCATCCCACTTGGACTCCACGCGGGACATGTGTGAGTCCACACGGGACATGTGTGACTCCACGTGGGACATGTGGGAGTCCAAGCGGGCATGATGGGCAGCCTGCTGCTGTTTAATGTCTCTGAGGAGCCCCACTACCTGGCTGAGCTCTCCGGTGCTGGACTGGTACGCATCAGCTATGCGTACCAGTTGTGGGTCGTCATGCACACCAGCAACGTCTGCAAGCAGCGACCTCTGTCTCCCACCCCTCCCACCACCCCTGCTGACATGTGCAGTGTGTGCAGTGGCACGCACAGATAACCCTGGTCCACCTTGGGGGTTGGTGGTGGTGGTGGTGTCCATGGCCCCAGGTTGGTCCAGGGTCACTGTGCTGGTGTTGCTCCTTATTCTGTCCATGTCGGCAGGGATGGTATTCGTGGTGACAGTCGTTGTAGGGGTGGGTGCAGGGGGTGCAGCTGGTGGTCCTGCTGGTGCTGCAGCTGGTGGTCCTGCTGGTGCTGCATGTTGACTTGCACCGGATGTGCCAGGTTGTTCTTCATCGTCCGAGGAGGACAGAGGCTGTACGACGCCAGTGAGCTCGGCATCCTCTTGAGCCTGGGACTGGGACTCCTCAGCGTCTGCTGCTGTGTCCCCATCATCACCTGTTTTTGGGAGACACAAACAATGTATGTCATGTTTCTGCAGGCATCAATGGTTGACACACATGACAGTTGTGACTGTGCCTCTGGGTGCGGGCCTGTACATTGCATTGTCCTAAGTCATAACAGTCAGGGGTTGATATTGGTGTGGCACATTGTCCTGCATTATTTGGGCATTTCTATGTATTTTCTGGGGTGTGAACATGGTCTGCATTGCTTGTGTTTGGTTGACAGCCGGACCTCCTTCCCACCCACCCAGCCAGTCAGTTATCCCACCATGGAACGTGCTTGCATTGCAGGGAGTGGAAGTTGTCTCTCAGGATGTCAGTCAGTGGTGTCCTGCTGTTTGTTGGTGCACAGTTGGCAGCAGGGCCTTGTGCTCCCCACAGCAGTAGCCAGTGTCAGCCATCTTGTGAGTCCTTCTCCACTCCCTGTGATGTGCGCATGGTTCATGGTGGTGTTGATGGGACAGTTTTGGGGCGGGCAATATGTGTGACTGCGACTCCCATGATGCTATTGGCTACACTGACTTGGCCAGCATACACAGAATTCCTTCCTTTGAGTGGTCTTCACTGTGTGTTGGTGTTGTTGTGGTGGCTACATGTGTGGATGTGTTTGTTAGTTCTATTTGTGCCACTGCCTAGCTGTAGTTGTGGTTGTGTTTGTACATGTGTTGGCACAGTTGGATGTGACTTTTTTGATGGCATGTGTTGTGTTTCTCTGACTGACATACACATTTTGGGATGATTCTGTTCTGGTTGCTGTGTGATTGCTATGAGTGCATGGTTTGACTCTCCCCTTGACAGTGATGTGTGTGTGTATTGTGGCAGAATATTGTGTACATTTGTTGTGTACTCACCAGGCTCTGGGATGTTCTCTAGTCCATATACGCTCACTGGCGGAAGGATGGCCCGCACCTTCTCCTCCCAGGGCCTGAGGTATACTGGCTTGGCAGGAGGGCCACTGCCGGTGTATTGGCTGATGAGGTAGTCTTTCTTGAGCAGCTCCCGGACCCTCCTGCGCACGTCATACCACCTGTTCTGGATGTCGGTCTTTGTGCGCAGACATGGTGATTGTGCGTTCACCCTGTTGATGATCCTCTCCCACATCTTGGTTTTCTGGGAGATGGGGGTCTGTTGGACCAGTGCGCCAAACAGCTGTGGCTCTACCCTGAGGATCTCGTCTACCAGGACTTCCAATTCACAATCTAGGAACTTGTGATTCTTCTTGGGGGGCATGGTGATGGGTGGTGATGGTGAGTGATGTGTGTGTTGGTGTGCAGGTGAGGGTGTGTGAGTGTGTGTTTTGCTGGGTGTATGTGAGGTAGGTATTTGTTGGTGTGCTGATGGTGTGTGGCTTGTGTGAGGGATGAGCTGTGGGTGTGTGGTTGCTTTCTCTTGGGTGCTGGCAGTGGAATGGCATTTGCAAAGGCTCATGGTAGTGATTTGTGTCCTTTATATAGGTGGAGTTGTGGGTGTGTCTTTGTTCTCTGTCCCCACCCCCCAGTATTTATTGGCTTGGTAATTGCTTGTTTGGCCTTTTTTTGGGTGATTTTTCCTTTGTGCTGTTTGTGTATGTTGGAAACGTTCCTGTGACCGAGTCGGACCCTGCATTGGTCTCGTACGGTGTTCTCCGTTTCGTTCACGCTGTGTTTGTGCAGTTTTCTATGCTGCGTACGCGTCGGTCGCGGTGTTTTGTGTTGCTTCGGCTCGGTTTTGTATGCGTGTCGGTCGTACGGCTTGTCCTCCGTCCGACTCGCTCGTGGTTTCGCGCCTTGCATCGTACTTAGCGGTTTGGAGTTAGCGTGTACGTTTCGGTCGGATTTGTTCCAGGTGCGTGTCGGTCGGTTGGATTCGCGTGTTTTTCCGGCCGGATTGCTGTTTTCCGTGCGGCTCGGTCGGTCGACTTGGTTTCGTTACGTGTCGGTCGGATTTTTCGTGCCTTGCATCGTACTTGGCGTGTCGGGCGCCACGGGTACGTGTCGGTCGGTATTTTTTCCGGATCCGAGTCGGTCGGTGCTTTTTCCGGCCCGAATCGAAATCGACCCCTGTATGTTCTGGCTTTAGGCAGTGTTAAGCTAAATAAAACATGAACAATTCAGGCCTTATAGTTCAGTGACACAGGAAACAGTTATAATAGCACTATTCCACTCACTTATAGCATGGCCTCCCCAACACGTGAACTGAAGAAGATGACTGAGCATTACTTATGCTTTTTTACTTATGTCTACCATTTACTCTGCATTACGCTCGCGCTCCCTCTCATTCATTTATTTCCTTTGTTACAATTTAAGCAGGAAAAATACACTTAGGGTAATTGGTTGAAGCTCAGTCACCAACCCAATGGTGTAGCAAGGGGGCCATAGGCCTGAATGAATACAAGCAAATTGGGTCTCCCATCTCATGGTTTAGTACTAAAAAAACAGCCACATATTGGGGTGAAGTTGGCCCGTGATATCTCTAGGCCTTACTGCAACTTCACTTGTTGCACTATTGATTGTTACTCTCCTGCCTCTACCTCTTCCGATTGTAAGCCCTGGTTTTAAGTCATGGAAAATTAGATTTTGCAGGTGGTTAAATACCTAGGACAAATTCCTGTTTAGGAGGCAATAAACTTCATAAAATAACCAGAAAAATGTTGCTGGTGTGTGTCTGTCTGTGTGTGTGTGTGTGTCTGTGTGTGTGTTTGTGTGCGTGCATGAGGGAGAGGTGTGGCGCCGCGGCTAGGGCGACTGACGCTGGACGCTGGGGATCACGGTTCGATCCCTGGCTCCGGCGGCAGGGGTCTGCCCAGCACCATGCGACTCTGGGCAATAGCTCGCTTAATCTTCCCAACGGCCCCCAGCACCGAGATACCCCTTCGGGGGTGATTCGTGCGCTATACAAAGTACTGTATTTACATTTTTACATGCGTGTGTGTGTGGGCGTATGTGTGTGTGTGTGCGTGTGCGTGTTGTCATTCCTTCATTCTGGCAGCTTTTTTTAGGTGGTGTTCAATAAGCACATGTTGTGCCAATCTTCTCTTAATTGTATTATTTTCCATTTAGGGAGTGTGGATGGCATGCTGGTCAGGGGGGGCTTGTTCTCATAGTGAACAGGGGTATTGCATTAGAATGCCACGGAATGTTGTCAACTATTGTACGCAGTGTGTGTGTGTGGAAGAAGACTTCTAGTTGTGTGGTATGTGTGTTTGTGTTGTGCATTTAAGTCTGATGTTTTTGATTCTGCAACTGAGGTGGGGTGACAGTATGTGTGCATTGTGGTTGTGCGTGTGTGCCTGTGTGTGGGGTGAAAAGGCAAGCGACATGCCTCTCTCAGGCGCCAAGAGATTGTACCATAGCTAAATAACGTAGTTCAAGGGTGGCTTCACCTGCAGAAAGAGGTTTCCAAATTCCAAAAGCTTTTATGTCAATATTGTATAGTTCATCCACTAAAGGCGTTGCCCAAAACTTGGCTGTACAGTGTTTGGCCGGCCCAATGTGCATGAGTAACCGCCTACCTTTTTGTTTAACGCTGCAGAAGCGTAGCTGGCAAGCTAATACGTTTCTCTGCTTTATTGGGAGTAGAGATCACATATCTCTAAAGGCTCAGAGATTACAACAAAATCCCTAAATCTATGCTATTTTCTTTTTAAGGAATCTCATAAACATCATATTATTGAAAGAAGGAAATTGGTGATTACAGGACAAAAGTTGGACCTAAGAAGTCCATAATGTTGCTGCTTTCTTTAAAAAACAAAAGCCTTTGAAATGTGTATTCTTGTCCTGAGGCAAGTTACCACGATCTAAGGGAAACAAGACTTTCTCAGTGGAGAGAAGCCAAAAGGTTCTGTGTGATGGAAAGCCTTGTTTTTTTCCCCTTGCTGTTTTCATTTCAGCAATGCCTCAAAGAAGGAACATTGGACCCACACATGCGAAGATCATGTAAAGAGAATGTAATGAGATTGTTGAGAACATGAGGGGTCTTCTACGACCCTGACTAGCAACAGAGGCTGCTCGAAATTGTCACGGTTCTTTGGAGCACAGAGAAAACTTAAGCTCACTCGGTGGGAGGCACGGAGTTATATACCCCATTAAACCTTAAAAAAGCAAAGAAAAAAGCTGCTTCCAATTATCAGGATAAAAATTAATGAAATAAAAAGCTACAGACAGACTGTGCTATTACGCAATAAAAAGGGCTCTGTAGGCATTAACAAGCTAACATGCAATAGTTGCATGGTCCTAACTGGGCCCTGATGGGCACATGTGGTGATTCTGTACCTAAAATATATCAAGATGAATGAATTAAAAATCCTTGATAATCCACGTTAATTTTCTTACTGTGGTTCCCTGTTAGTAGAATAGTAAAAATCCTATTTACGTGGACGAATTCAGCGTGCCTACTGTTTTTAAACACTGAATAACTCTTTAGGAGACATGGTCTAATTTGTGAAAAGGTGGTATACAGGAGGTGGAATTTAATGTCTGTCACTCACATATCAGATGCCTTTAGGTCTGAACAAATTATAGCATTCTGGCCAGTAATGTCCAAAATGGAACACTCATTTTTGTGTCTTAAACTTGCCTACTTTTTATTTTCACAGCGGAGACAGTAAATAGTCTCCATGTCTGAAAGCTTTAGTAAACAAAATAAAAGTTAAAACCACAAAAGGTGCATCAATGACTATTAATAGGGAAGATGAACGTGTCTGTGTTGGTAAATAAATACAATAAAAAATGTAAAGGATATTTATATTAGAGTTGCAAAAGTGATTGACTGTCATAGCAGAAGCAGGACAGAGGTGCGGCTCCTCCACTAAGGTGGTGGAGCGTCTCCCCACCGCTCTCCGAGCACAAAAAATAAAATGATAATAATGTTGTTATTATCTATTTATTTTTCGTAGGTTCGGGGCTGGATTAGGATGGGGCGGGACTAGTAGCACAGGGGGAGGAGTGGTTTGCACACTCCAAGTACGCATGACGGTTTGGCAGGCCCTTGGGCCGGCCAAACAGTCATGTGCACTTTGCATGTTCCTCACCAGGCTGTAATACACAGCTTGGTGGAGAACATGCCAAGGCTCCCACTGCCTGTCTGTGCGGCGAACCACGGCACTCAGACCAATCACAACGCTGCATTGCAGCATTGTGATTGGCTTAGGGGAGCCTGGGTGCTTCCTGCTTCGGTACTCACCGGAGAAGGAGACACAGCAGTGGAGAGACAGTCACAGCGGCTGCGAGGAGGTAAGTGTTTTTTTTTTTTCCGGCCCCCCACCAACCACCCGCCCCTGCACCTCCGTTTCCTGCCAGCTGCTACTGCAGGGCAGGCACTTCCATAAGGTGAGGTAAGGCTGTGCTATAGTCTGACACCATAAGGTGATGCAAATAACAATAAAACTGTCTTTTAGTTAAGTGACAGAGAGATTCTCCAAGAGCAAAATGCTCATTTGACTGGAATACCGAAAATCTTTGCACTGTTCCTGATCAGAAGCCCAAAAACTTTCTGTAGCCAAGTGGAAAGACAGACGCCAACTCATCCCTGGGTGGGATAGGACACACTCAAGAAGGGTGGGAAATTCTCTTAGTCAGAAGAAGAGTAAAATATGAAATAAGTGTTTTGTGCACAGGTTTTCAGAAAAATGGGGGAAAAAACCCCAAACGCATATAAAGCGAACAGGGCACCTGGTTTGCAAGGGAGTGGCATTGGGGCATTCAGAAAAGCCACTTGACATCACCCTGAGCCCAGCAGATTCTGAAGAGTTGTGCCCAGCATGTACTGAAGTCATGAGGGTTGGGCTCAGAAGGCTGGGTGACTGAACGCTCGGTGAAGGTCACATCTTGTGCCTGTGGACATTGGGTCAGGGTGACCCGAGCAAGATGTGGCAAAGATCATATCCTGCACCCACTGTCCGCTTGCAATTTCTGAAGAGGGTGCTCAGGGGATACTGGGAGCAGGGATTATGGATAACTGACATGCGAACATGGCTAGGCACAGTGTTTTGTTTCTTTCAATTTTAAACCAATCTAGACAAGGACATTCTATTATTTGAAAACAAGGTATGGATGAAATGCAAAACCTTCTTTAATGTGTCGCAAGAAAATATTGGTGCTCTGTTCATTAACAGGAGCCTATAGTTAATTACCTATCTGTGGTGTCAAACTTTAGGATGGGGGGTAAAGTAGTATATGTGTAATACATGTGAAAGAACATCTGCACTCTATTGACATTAGCAAGGTTGCTCCTACAACAACGAAGAGCAGTCTTGTGGGGACATTCTCAGCTCGACAGTTGGTGCGAACTTGGCAATAGCTGATTCCACTCCATGCCATGGATCCTACACCAAGTGGTGTTCAGATCGGTTGAAGCAAGATCAGTAGTTTTACCAGCAAATATGCTGCAGCAATTTACATTGTTATACACTCCTTGTCTTAGTAAATGTTCATCGGGGCAAGTTATCATTGCAAAACAATACTGAGATTGAGGGCAATTATTAGTTCTTGAGACTGCATAATGTAGTTGTGAGCATTATCTTTCAGATAAGCTTCCATGACAGAGATGAAGCGCCTAATGCGGGTCGGGAAAGGTGTTGTCCTGAAGAGTAGATGAGGCCAATGGGTCCCTAAAATGAGATTCAAAACAGCATTTCAAATAAAAGTCAAAAAATCTCAAAAAGGCTGAAGATCAGCAAGTTAGGAAATCGTGAAGGTTAATTAAAATATTAAAGTGCCATACATAGGCAAAAATATAGTTAATCTCAATAAATCAGTCTAAAGGCTCTGACAATATATTGCTGTAAAGGCTCTTTAAAATAGATGCAGCAATGAGCAAAGTCTGTAAAATGAACTCAGTTCAGAGTGTGCAGCAAACCAATTGAGAAGCGGGCAGCATCCCTAGCTGAAGAGTCGAAAACGAGTCTGGCTCATCCCCCATATCAGGTCTGTACACAATAAATTTTATAATGGAAAGCATTGGAAAGCAAACAGTCAGCATCGGGTGAGCAAATGTTACAACACATTGTCAAATCAAAATATGGTATTATAAACCGCCATATAATACCATCGTCCTAGCACTCTCCCACTAAATGAATAATATTATGATCCCTTCTGACATAATGTCATCGGAAACAGCAGCACAAATCTGGTTATATAATACATATCTGTCTCTGCCTATATTGATTTACTCAGTTGTTTTCACATTTTTTCTGTCGTACGTTGCCTGAACACCTACGTAGCAATCAGTGGCGGCTGGTGACATTTGAAAGTGGTGAGGCGTAAAATTTGTCGTGGAGCGCACCGCGGCGAGCGAGCATAGCGAGCGAGCCCGATTGGCATAAGGAGGGTTCGGGGGTTTTCCCCCGAGAAATTTTGAAAAGAGTGGGCAAATGGTGCATTTTCAAGCAAATTTGCGAAAGCAAGAAGGTTAAAAAAGCAATTGTGAAAGTACAATTATTACATTAATAAAGAGATGTCAATGTCATATAATAACATAGGTAGTTGCTTATTCAGTATAATCACAGAACTTCATAACAGACTTCGAGATAACAATGGTGAGTACCATTCATACATAGCACATTTGCCATCAAAATGCTCTTTTTTTTTTAAGCATTCACCTTATCTGTTTGAGCTTGTAAAATAAGTAAAGTGTAAAAAGTTAGCCCCAAGTGAGCCCAACCGATATAAGTCAAGACCAGGGGAGGGGTTCTTCCTCTGAGAAGTTTTTGAAAGAAAAAGAGGGCAAATAGTGCATTTTAAGCTAATTTACACCAAAAAAAATGAAAAAGCAATAAGAATCTAGACCACATATAGGGTGCACGACAACTGAGTTGCCTCTTTGTTAATGGCATTATTGTAAGGAGGGAGGCTGAACACTTCTAGTAAAGTACACCTGCACCCCAGTAAGCAGTCTAGGGACATAGTGTTGGACTAAACCTGACTTGTATTTTTATTTGTCACAAATCTAACATAAAATAAAAACATAAGTGGGCAGTGTAAGGCACAATACCCACCATGAAAGCTTTAATGTGAAAACACACTTCCTTCTGTAATAACTAAGACATACACAGCGACAGTCCTATCCTGCCTCGGCATTGTGGCTTTTATTGAAAAAAGGACACTAGACGGAATACATCATCTCCCAAATACATGCCATAACTATTTCTCACAACGAAACATCGATCACATTAATCAGTTTACAATGTTGTTGCTCTATAAAATATAAAAGCCAACAGTTGAAAAACTGCTGAAAAAAATATTTAAAAATCATAACAAAGCACAACAGTGCATCACTGGTGCATAATTGGTAGAATTGCCTGTAACCCGAGGTCAGCTCTGTACCCCCAGAAACATCAAAGTCCAAGATCATATAGGTGTATTGCAAGGTATGGGAGATTGCATGCACTTTACCTGCTGCAGACAATGTTTGTGGTAGTACCAGAGAAATAAACAGTAAAAACAGCCTTCCAGACCATAAAACAGGAGCACAAACATTAAAAAAAACTGCCTACTCTTTCCATTATTAAACGTTACCTCGCTGTGTTAGTGATGACTTCACTCAGCCTCAGGAGTCTGCTGAGAGAAGGGTTCCCACTTCACCTCTACTCTCGCCTTCTGTCAGCAGAATCTGTTGCGCAAATTGCACTGCATTTTACGCTACTAAGTTAAAGGCATCAAATGGCGTACCAGCCACCTAGCTTAGGCGGCAAGGAGCCTTTGATGCGGTTTCTAACACTTGCAATAATGTGAAACTCTAAGTAGGTATTCTGGGTTTGCAGACCTCTTTACAGCACTAAAGTGAAATAACGTGCTCTCTCTGACGTACTTTGGGTGCTCTCGGACACCAATCTATAAATAGGAGCAGATCGGCTTAGTTTGGCACACATGTATCCATGTCAGAAAGTTGTGGCGGAACCTGCCATTGAGCAGCACTGATACTTGGTCCTGAATCCGAAAGTGGACCCAGCTTTAATTTTAAGAACCCCGAGTGAAAGTGCACCCTGCTTTAATTTGAAGAACCCCGAGTGCTTTCTGCCCTCTTACTCTCCCTGCTCTGCCAGTGGTTCTCTAATTACCCATCTGCCTCCTTCTACCCCTCTCTGACTCTGCCCTTCTGCCCTCTTACTCTCCCCTCTCTGCCTGCGGTTCTCTTACTGCCTCTCTTTCTCTGCTCTCCTACTCTCCCCGCTCTGCCTGTCCTCTGTCTGCCCCTCTGTCTCTGCCCTACTCCGCGCTCTTTCTCTCGCCGCTCTGACTGCCCCTCTGTCTCTGCCCTCTTACAGTCAGAGCTCTGTCTCTGGCCCAACTGCCTCTCTCCTACCTCCTGCCACTCTCTCTCTCCTGCCCCACTGCTCTCTCTGCCTCCCAGGCTCTCCCCCTCTTACTCTCCCCTGTCTGCCTGCGGTTCTCTTACTGCCTCTCTTTCTCTGCCCTCCTACTCTCCCCGCTCTGACTGTCCTCTGACTGCTCCTGTGTCTCTGCCCTGCTCCTCTGTCCCTGCCCCACGCTCTTTCTCTCGCTGCTCTGACTGCCCCTCTGTCTCTAAGCGATACCAAAGGGGACGATGGACGGAGCGTTTGAGCAAATCAAACACTCACCCCCAGTCAACTGATCTGGGTTTAATCCATCATCATTCTTTAGCTCACTCCACCACCCCAGTTCAGACATGGCCATATGCAAATCAGTCTGACCCTGTGCCTCATGGGAACAGTCCAGCCCGAACTGCCAAGCCATGTCTTCCCTGGACCGGAAACAAGCATCCTGGGACCGGTTTCTGGCCATTCAGCTGTCATCAGCCAGGCTAGCTTGAATCCAGTGGCAAAGTGAGCAAGGGACCCACGTCTGGGCATACCCTGCCAACTTAGGGCGAACAAAGCGATACCAAAGGGGACGATGGACGGAGCGTTTGAGCAAATCAAACACTCACCCCCAGTCAACTGATCTGGGTTTAATCCATCATCATTCTTTAGCTCACTCCACCACCCCAGTTCAGACATGGCCATATGCAAATCAGTCTGACCCTGTGCCTCATGGGAACAGTCCAGCCCGAACTGCCAAGCCATGTCTTCCCTGGACCGGAAACAAGCATCCTGGGACCGGTTTCTGGCCATTCAGCTGTCATCAGCCAGGCTAGCTTGAATCCAGTGGCAAAGTGAGCAAGGGACCCACGTCTGGGCATACCCTGCCAACTTAGGGCGAACAAAGCGATACCAAAGGGGACGATGGACGGAGCGTTTGAGCAAATCAAACACTCACCCCCAGTCAACTGATCTGGGTTTAATCCATCATCATTCTTTAGCTCACTCCACCACCCCAGTTCAGACATGGCCATATGCAAATCAGTCTGACCCTGTGCCTCATGGGAACAGTCCAGGCCGAACTGCCAAGCCATGTCTTCCCTGGACCGGAAACAAGCATCCTGGGACCGGTTTCTGGCCATTCAGCTGTCATCAGCCAGGCTAGCTTGAATCCAGTGGCAAAGTGAGCAAGGGACCCACGTCTGGGCATACCCTGCCAACTTAGGGCGAACAAAGCGATACCAAAGGGGACGATGGACGGAGCGTTTGAGCAAATCAAACACTCACCCCCAGTCAACTGATCTGGGTTTAATCCATCATCATTCTTTAGCTCACTCCACCACCCCAGTTCAGACATGGCCATATGCAAATCAGTCTGACCCTGTGCCTCATGGGAACAGTCCAGCCCGAACTGCCAAGCCATGTCTTCCCTGGACCGGAAACAAGCATCCTGGGACCGGTTTCTGGCCATTCAGCTGTCATCAGCCAGGCTAGCTTGAATCCAGTGGCAAAGTGAGCAAGGGACCCACGTCTGGGCATACCCTGCCAACTTAGGGCGAACAAAGCGATACCAAAGGGGACGATGGACGGAGCGTTTGAGCAAATCAAACACTCACCCCCAGTCAACTGATCTGGGTTTAATCCATCATCATTCTTTAGCTCACTCCACCACCCCAGTTCAGACATGGCCATATGCAAATCAGTCTGACCCTGTGCCTCATGGGAACAGTCCAGCCCGAACTGTCAAGCCATGTCTTCCCTGGACCGGAAACAAGCATCCTGGGACCGGTTTCTGGCCATTCAGCTGTCATCAGCCAGGCTAGCTTGAATCCAGTGGCAAAGTGAGCAAGGGACCCACGTCTGGGCATACCCTGCCAACTTAGGGCGAACAAAGCGATACCAAAGGGGACGATGGACGGAGCGTTTGAGCAAATCAAACACTCACCCCAGTCAACTGATCTGGGTTTAATCCATCATCATTCTTTAGCTCACTCCACCACCCCAGTTCAGACATGGCCATATGCAAATCAGTCTGACCCTGTGCCTCATGGGAACAGTCCAGCCCGAACTGCCAAGCCATGTCTTCCTGGACCGGAAACAAGCATCTTGGGACCGGTTTCTGGCCATTCAGCTGTCATCAGCCAGGCTAGCTTGAATCCAGTGGCAAAGTGAGCAAGGGACCCACGTCTGGGCATACCCTGCCAACTTAGAGGCGAACAAAGCGATACCAAAGGGGACGATGGACGGAGCGTTTGAGCAAATCAAACACTCACCCCCAGTCAACTGATCTGGGTTTAATCCATCATCATTCTTTAGCTCACTCCACCACCCCAGTTCAGACATGGCCATATGCAAATCAGTCTGACCCTGTGCCTCATGGGAACAGTCCAGCCCGAACTGCCAAGCCATGTCTTCCCTGGACCGGAAACAAGCATCCTGGGACCGGTTTCTGGCCATTCAGCTGTCATCAGCCAGGCTAGCTTGAATCCAGTGGCAAAGTGAGCAAGGGACCCACGTCTGGGCATACCCTGCCAACTTAGGGCGAACAAAGCAATACCAAAGGGGTCCCTTGCTCACTTTGCCACTGGATTCAAGCAAGCCTGGCTGATGACGGCTGGAATGCCAGAAACCGGTCCTAGGATGCTTGTTTCCGGTCCAGGGAAGACATGGCTTGGCAGTTCGTGCTGGACTGTTCCCATGTGGCACAGGGTCAGACTGATTTGCATATGGCCATGTCTGAACTGGGGTGGTGGAGTGAGCTAAAGAATGATGATGGATTAAATCCAGATCAGTTGACTGGGGGTAAGTGTTTGATTGGCTCAAGCGTTCCGTCCATCATCCCCTTTGTATCGCTTGTTTGCCCTAAGTTGGCGGAGTATGCCCAGGCGTGGGTCCCTTGCTCACTTTGCCACTGGATTCAAGCAAGCCTGGCTGATGACGGCTGGAATGCCAGAAACCGGTCCTAGGATGCTTGTTTCCGGTCCAGGAAGACATGGCTTGGCAGTTCGTGCTGGACTGTTCCCATGAGGCACAGGGTCAGACTGATTTGCATATGGCCATGTCTGAACTGTGGTGGTGGAGTGAGCTAAAGAATGATGATGGATTAAACCAAGATCAGTTGACTGGGGGTGAGTGTTTGATTGGCTCAAACGTTCCGTCCATCATCCCCTTTGTATCGCTTTGTTCAGCCCTAAGTTGGCGGGGTATGCCCAGACGTGGGTCCCTTGCTCACTTTGCCACTGGATTCAAGCAAGCCTGGCTGATGACGGCTGGAATGCCAGAAACCGGTCCTAGGATGCTTGTTTCGGTCCAGGGAAGACATGGCTTGGCAGTTCGTGCTGGACTGTTCCCATGAGGCACAGGGTCAGACTGATTTGCATATGGCCATGTCTGAACTGGAGTGGTGGAGTGAGCTAAAGAATGATGATGGATTAAACCCAGATCAGTTGACTGGGGTGAGTGTTTGATTGGCTCAAGCGTTCCGTCCATCATCCCCTTTGTATCGCTTTGTTTGCCCTAAATTGGCGGGGGTATGCCCAGACGTGGGTCCCTTGCTCACTTTGCCACTGGATTCAAGCAAGCCTGGCTGATGACGGCTGGAATGCCAGAAACCGGTCCTAGGATGCTTGTTTCCGGTCCAGGGAAGACATGGCTTGGCAGTTCGTGCTGGACTGTTCCCATGAGGCACAGGGTCAGACTGATTTGCATATGGCCATGTCTGAACTGGGGTGGTGGAGTGAGCTAAAGAATGATGATGGATTAAACCAAGATCAGTTGACTGGGGGTGAGTGTTTGATTGGCTCAAACGTTCCGTCCATCATCCCCTTTTGTATCGCTTTGCCCCTCTGTCTCTGCCCTTCTCTGCCCTCTTACACTCAGAGCTCTGTCTCTGGCCTGACTGCCCCTCTACCTCCTCCTGCCACTCTCTGCCCCACTGCTCTCTCTGCCTCCCAGGCTCTCCCCCCTCTTACTATCCCCTCTCTGCCTGCGGTTCTCTTACTGCCTCTCTTTCTCTGCCCTTCTCTGCCCTCCTACTCTCCCCACTCTGCCTGTCCTCTGACTGCCCCTCTGTCCCTGCCCTGCTCCACGCTCTTTCTCTCGCCGCTCTGACTGCCCCTCTGTCTCTGCCCTTCTCTGCCCTCTTACACTCAGAGCTCTGTCTCTGGCCTGACTGCCCCTCTACCTCCTCCTGCCACTCTCTGCCCCACTGCTCTCTCTGCCTCCCAGGCTCTCCCCCTCTTACTATCCCCTCTCTGCCTGCGGTTCTCTTACTGCCTCTCTTTCTCTGCCCTTCTCTGCCCTCCCTACTCCCCCACTCTGCCTGTCCTCTGACTGCCCCTCTGTCCCTGCCCTGCTCCACGCTCTTTCTCTCGCCGCTCTGACTGCCCCTCTGTCTCTGCCCTTCTCTGCCCTCTTACACTCAGAGCTCTGTCTCTGGCCTGACTTCCCTCTCCCTCCTCCTGCCACTTTCTGCCCCACTGCTCTCTCTGCCTCCCAGGCTCTCCCCCTCTCTGCCTGCGGTTCTCTTACTGCCTCTCTTTCTCTGCCCTTCTCTGCCCTCCTACTCTCCCCGCTCTGCCTGTCCTCTGACTGCCCCTCTGTCTCTGCCCTGCTCCTCTGTCCCTGCCCTGCGCCACGCTCTTTCTCTCGCCGCTCTGACTGCCCCGAAAAACCCCAAACACAAAGAAGCAACCAACAAAAAACGAGCCTGGCCAGAAAAACACACAGGCAGCCGGTAAAGCACCAAGCAACCAAATGTGGCAAACTACGTCACTTTACAATTAAAGGGTGTCAAGTTTAAAATTAAAATGTACAAATCGGCAGATGGCAGTACAACGACTGCATCAGTTGCGCATCTATGTGTAAAATCACGCACGCAGTTGCTAATTAAAACTGTGAGGTAAAAAACAAAAGCACACACACTTGCCACTTGCTGATCTAATCATTTTCAGGGACAGTCAGATGGAGCCTTAAAATACAAATCACTCACCTTGTGAGACAGGGTGCACCATCTGGACTCTGCAAGCAGTGACGCAGCCACGAGTCTCAGACAACTGCAGTGGACACCTGCGCAACCTTTCCTCCACGCCGCCACCGGGTCCAGGGGTCTGCTGCTGGCTGCCAAACAGTCCATCACTGTGTAGTGCTGTACACGTGTGATGCACCTACAATTCAGCACCTGAAAGAGAAAACTCGAGTCTGCGCAGTGTGTCTTCAGGAATCCTGTGGACAAACTGCGCAGATTCAATTTCTACGCTTCCCGCCTGCCTGGAGCCTCTACCCCACCCCTTGCCAACTCGTCACAGGGTGGGACCAATCCCCGTGACGAGTTGGAAATGGGTGGGGTAGCCATGCTCTTCACTCCCTGATTGACGTGAAGCCCCGGCACTACAGGGCTTAAGCCTGAAGCGCCCGGGCTAACTTTACCCCACGTCATCAGGGGTGGAGACTGATCCTTTGGGCAATGTGTTTGCCGAGCTGATGACCTCACAGGCCTCAGGTCAGTGAGCTCTTCAGCCCGGCAAATAATTTTCCCAGTGTCACTCAGCGTCAGTGACTCAGGCTGGCATTGTTACTTATGGCCCCAACACAGAAAACAAGGATGGCATGTATACGACCGAATTTAGGTGAGTGAAGCAGACTGCATTTTTAATAACATAAACAGCAAACGCTGTTTTTATTGTGGAGATGGTGATGGGGGACAAAAGTAAAGGGGGCGGAGCCCCGACGCCCGGTACGAGAAACCGAAGTCAAAGATCATATGGATGTACTCAGCTTGATTCTGTTTGCACCTAGGACATTCGTTTGCAGCAACACAGGCTACATGTTTGATCTATGCAGGTAATCATATTTCAACCTAGCACTATCAGTGACCTGCTTCATGTATATAAGCAGTCGCGGCTGCTACCTGGAAGCAGCAGTGGGCGGGTGGGGGGGGGGCGGGCAAGGGCAGGGGCGATCGGATTAAAAGAAAAACACTTACCTCCTGGCCGGCCGGCCGCCGTCGCCTCTCCTGAATCCTCTTCCTGGCTTCTTGGGAGAGACAGGAAGCAGGAAGCACCAGGGTTTCCTGCAGCCAATCACAACGCTGCAATGCAGCATTGTGATTGGTCTGAGTGCCGTGACAAGGCACTCAGCCAGGGGTTGGAGCGGTGGACATGTTCTCCACGCAGGCTGTAATGCAGCCTGCATGGAGAAGAGGGAAAGTGCGCATGACTGTTTTGGGCGGCCCGAGAGGGCCGGCCAAACATTCATTGCGTACTTAGGAGTGTTCTACCACTCCTCCCCTGCTTTGCAGCCCCGCCCCACCCCCTCATGCAACCTGCCGCAGCAGGAGGACAAATTAAATGATAATAACATTACGTTATTATCATTTTATTTTTTCCTTTCTTTTGCTGCTTCAAGGCAGTGGGGCGACGCTCCTCCGCCTTAGCGGAGGAGCCGCCACTGTACATAAGTATCTTTCCAAATTCTTCATAGGATTCCCTATCAAGGCCCCACTGTCATCTGTTGTGACCGTGGATAAGGCGTCCATCTCACTGCTCAGCAGTGTGATATACATTGTTAAGATTGGTCGTTCTCTGCTACTCAACTCTACCACTGCTCAAAGTCTGGTGATCTCTTGGTGCTCAACAAGGGCAGCCCCACTGTCTTTAAATGCCTTGGCAGGTCTTCCATTTTAGAGAAATAATCTAGCTTGAATACCAGTTGTTACTAATTTTGTAAATCCCTTAAGGTTCAGCTTCTTGAAATGTTCACTTAATTTATCACAGCCATGATGTAGCCAAACAGAGACATAAATATAATTGGCAGCCTTGTTGACATAGCTGTGCATCCAAATGGATGTTTCAGCTGTGTTAGTGTTTACCAATCTGTTTTACAAGTTCTCTGTAAACTCCATCAAATGACAGCTGCTGCTTGTGAGCGAGTCAGTGTGTCTGGTGGCTTGGTCAATAGGATGTGTCTAGTCTGTTCAGAAGAAACTCCATTAGTCAAGAGCAAAAGTTCTGGTTTGTTATTTGGGATACCCTGTTGCACAGTAGGTACAGTTTTGCCACTGAGTTGTTTAAATCCCTGCTGAGCGAGCATGAAAACATCCTTCACTGTACAAATGTTTCAAATATGCACACTACTCCTGTTGGTTGTCCATCTCCATGGTGGTTTGGAAATAGCATAGGAAATGGAGTAGGGTCATTATTTTCCCTAATGCCCTACTAACAGTGGGAGCTTAATTCACAATTCCATTGAATTTGTAAGTGAAATTTATCCTCTTGATTGTGAGCCAAGAAGTCTTCTATGGCATGAAATACCTAAGAATCAGAGAATCAGCCAGGGAATGGGAGCCTGGGCATGTTCTCTACCCAGGCTGTAATGCAGCCTGGGTGGAGAACATGCTAAGTGTGCATGAATGTTTGGACAGCCCCAGACGGGCGGCCAAAAATTCATGCGCATTTGCAAAGTGTGCTCACCACTTTCCCTTCTCCTGTGTCAAAGCAGCCCTGCCCCACCCTGCAAAGCTGCAGCATCAAACTATACGCAAACAGTGATGTGGAGGAATCCACATGGTGAAATTATCAAGAGGACACAACAAATTAGATCCTATTCTACGGTCCACAGTCCCTTTCTATTTGCACTTATTCACATTATGGCACATACCAACTCTGATTCCAATGGGAACAATTTGTAAATTCTTTTAATTGTTCTCTTGTTTTTATCGACACAATGAAAATACACAAATTATATCAATACAGTACATAAGTACAACAGCCCACAACACTAGACATAAACAAAAGACAATTACATACATTCAATTGCACATAATAATACATGTAATCATATGTTCCTTTGTACCCCAAACTAAGAGATTCGTGTTTGCTACATAACTATGAGCAATCCAGCTACGAGGTAATCCTATACAGACAAGAGGTCAATGCTTCCAACTCTGAATCAATCCACAGTGTGTATAACAAATTTCTTAACAAAACATTTTTTATTCATTGGACTCCTCTTTATTCATGCAGTCGACACATTTCGGCCCTTTCATCTGGGCCCCATCAGGACAAGGGTACAAGGAAAACACCTATAAGGAATAAACCAAACTAAACATCAGTTGCCTACACCTGCATGTCATCAATGTGCTGATGAATTACAAAAACTTCTTAAAAAAAGAAATATTCCCAGTATGTGTGTGTGTGTAAATCCAGTTCCCAAAGTGACTACACCCACACATAACATACACAACCTCCAAAAAATAAATATATACACATAAGTCAACACTACATGCCTCCCAAGTGCAAATATCACACCCCTTACTCTTAATACGTGCCGGTAAATCAATCACTGGGGGACACTTAAGAAATATGAAAAAGGAAAAAGAGTACACAAACTCAAATTACTCACAAAAATAGAAGGAAGATCACCACAGTTCACCCATGTGTCTAGTAGAGACTATCCTACATGTGTAGGATAGTCTCTACTAGTCACAACAAATTATTTGAGTTTGCGTACTGTGTATTTTCATTGGGTCGATAAAAACAAGAGAACAATTAAAAGAACTTACTAATTGTTCCCATTGGAACCAGAGTTGGTATGTGCCATAATGTGAATACGTGCAAATAGAGAGGGACTGTGTACCGTAGAATAGGATCTAATTGGTCCTATTGATAATTTCACCATATTGATTCCTCCACATCACTGTTTGCGAATAGTTTGATGCTCTCTTGCCCAGATGTTGGAGGAGGATTAGGGCAAACCCCGTTGATTTATAATTGCTGCAAAGCTTCAGCAGCAGGACAAAATAAAACGATAATAACCTTGAGTTATTGTCATTTTATTTCTCCTTGATTTTGCTGCTGCACAGCAGTGGGGTGACGCTCCTCCACCTTAGCGGAGGAGCCGCCACTGATTAACAGTGCAACCCATTTGACTACACAATGAGGACCAGGAATCGGTAGCCAAGTTCAAAAAGGATTATTGCAAATTAATAATCAAGTTCAAATACACCACTCCTAAGACCATGCTGTAAAGGTACAGAACAACAAAAGGAAATTTTGACGGACAAGTATCAAACAGACAAGCAGTTTGGTAACCGCAATACAAAAGAGTAGCATCAATATCTGGTGCTCAGAAAATAGTCTTAGGCTCTCTCTTCTACATTAGTAATCTAAAGCTCCCAAATCCAGTCCGGGTTAACAGGGTGGTTCGGTAACCTAAAGTCTCAAAATCGACAAATTTCCATGAAGGAATTGAGGACAAGAAAAAAGAAGTTCAGGGAGGAAAGTGTAAACATCTCAGAAGCTTGGTCAATGGGTCAAGAATAAGTGTTAGCCTAAGCCAGATTAGGAGAGAATCAAGGAAAGCATTGAGGTCTAAACCTCTCAATGTCCATTCAGGTAGTAGGGAATAAGTGTCTGCAAGGAACCTGCAAAAAAG
Source organism: Calotriton arnoldi (assembly GCA_963921515.1). Classification (NCBI taxonomy): domain Eukaryota; kingdom Metazoa; phylum Chordata; class Amphibia; order Caudata; family Salamandridae; genus Calotriton; species Calotriton arnoldi. The sequence continues at coordinate 804,392 of CAWUFW010008421.1, read as the reverse complement.
ATCTACATAGGGTCTGCGGAAGGCTTCAGTAAATCAGTGCCGAAGTCAGGAAAGGTTCCAAAGGGGTTCTGAAGTCAGATGGGGTATGAAGGGATCTCTAAAGTTCAAAGGGGTGACGACTATATTATATCTCACAAAGTCTTTGGGTAACACCTCTTGTATGCCTCATCATCAGGGGTTTATCAGGGGCTTATTGTTCTCATCAGTTCTCACGTTCCAGACTGCAACATCTAGAGAAAGTCACACGTCGAACATGGGAACATTGCTGAATAGGCCTTTCAGTTAGCGCTGTGGTTCCCCATGTACTTGCGTCAAGGTCTTCTTCTCAGGTTCCTTACTCTATCTCTAATCCAGTAAGGTATCCATCCTAAACTAACAATGCATGTAAATACCTGCAAAAGATGCCACGTTAACAGAAAATCAAAAACAGTATTTTATGAAATGCAGCATGGTAAAATACATGCCTGAATGTTCAGTACGCGTTAAGATTCAATCAATGGTGCATATTTAACCCCTTCGGTGCTTATGACGAGACCAGCTCGTCATGAGTCACAGTGGAGCTGTGCTCATGACGAGCTGGTCTCGTCATAACAGGTGCGCACCGCCCACGCGTGATTAATTCCCCGCCTGTGCGGGAGAATTAATGAGTGGGCGGGTTTGTGACGAGACCAGCTCGTCATGAGCACAGCTCCACTGTGACTCATGATGAGCTGGTCTCGTCACGAGCACCGCGGCACCGCGCTCACCCCCCCGCCCCCCGCACCCGTGGGGGAATTACCCCCGCAGTGAAGGGGTTAATATGTGTGTGCACGTTTAAACACAAATGAATATAAGTTTCTAATACATGGTACTGAACTCATATTATATGTACCATACAGTAAATCTTTTTATAATAAATCAAGCGTAAGTATGGCTAAGAACTACATTTAAATGCATATACATGTGACATCGTTGCACACAAAAGAGAAACTTTATCGTTCTAAATGAAATCACATTCTACATATATGAGGATTGTTTAATCTAATTTTCAAGTCATTAAATGTTACTCATATAGTATAGAATATGTTTATAAAAGTTGAATTCCATCTTCATAATAAGTACATTAACTTCTAAGGGGTTGATTCCGATGTCGTTCGGAAGGGCTCCGAATCGGATTCGTGTTTGCCGAATCCGATCCGAAGCCCTTGTTTCCGACCGAATCGTACACACTTCCCAATGACTGAGTATGATGCCTGGAAACCGGTAGGGCTGTCTGAATCGGTTCTGAAAGGCATTCGGACAGCTCGCGTCTTTCGAAGCCCAATCGTACACCTCTATGGACTTGGTTTCCGAACGAGCGAGTACGATGAACGATTCAGACAGCCGTTCAGATTTGGTTTCTCTGGAACAAATCAGCTGCCGAAATCTGTCTTTGTGGACCCATAGCAGGCCCCCCTTCACCCGGGGCCCTCTGATTCGGGCCCGTGGGGGTACCCAACGGACACCCCTTTCCAACCATGCACAATGTGGCAGGCACCATGGGGTGCCCGCCACAGGGTGCACAATTTTCCCCAGCCACCCCTTTCTTCAAATGGAGCCTGTGTTCTCGTTCGGAACACAGGCTCCCATTGAAGTCAATGAGAGCCCGACCGAGTCATATCTGGAAGCATCCAGATACATCCAAATCGCTCGGTCAGCCTCCCCCGATCTGAGTTGTTGGGAATGCATTCCAGGACCGATTCAGTAGGAATGCTTTCCGAACGAGATCAGAATCAGGCCCTAAGTGAGGATGGTTCCTTAGTTCATTAAGACTTTAATTAATAGTTATAATAGCATGATAAAACACACACATAAGTACATTCTCTAAATCTTTAGTAAATGCACTCTTTAGTGGTGATGTTGAATGCAACATTTTCATGAATCATAAAATCACGTAAGAAATATGTGCCAAATGCACGTTCATGTCCCATATCTGTTAACATTTTCAATATGTCTTTGTGATGTTGACAGAGTGGGCAACTTTGCGCTGCACCACTATATAAAGCAACTAAGGCTATTATTTATAGTTTGACATACAGAATACTCCATCACAAACGTGGTGGATACCATTCACTGTAGAAGTGTGGTACGGTCTATTGCACTGGTAATACTGTGAACAGGATGTCAACCACGTTTGTAATGGAGTATCCTTCTGTGAAACTTTAGATAAGGCCCTGAGTCTAAAATTGAGATTTTATAGTGACATGTCAGAACTAGTGACCATTTGGATAATGTTAGCAAAACATGTAGGTTCATTTATACTTTGGATCCAGTGTCAATGGAGGGCAGTAACACTAGGGAAAAATCACTTCTAACCTATAGAAATGCATTTGAATAATCACAAAAAATTAGAGTTTCTTCTTGTGTTGCAGATTGCTTACTGGACTTGGTCCTATTTAATGGTTAAGACATTTGTAAGTAGGATTAAAAAACCTAAGACTGACTAAGTGGATCATATTTTGATTACTTGGAAAATTCCTGTGGCACCTTTTGCTATAGTGGGACCATCTAAACTTACAGTTTATTTGAAATTAGAGTTTTATAGTCTACTAATATTTTGAGAATTCCTTGGTTGTTGGAAGTATTGGAAGTTTGGTCTAAAAATATAATAAATGAATAACTAATTTTGTAAATTCCAGTGCAACATTAACAATTTAAACTAACAGAGAAAAACCATCTTTGGTGCACCCTGGATGTTTATAATTAAAAAGCCATTTTGGGCTATAAGATGAGAAAATGATATCTTTTTTGTTTTGGAGAAAATTTGTATCAACAAGTTGGAAAACATACCAAATAACATATGCTAAATCAGACCAGAAAACCTTGAAAGAGGGAAAAGAATTTAAAAAGGGGAATAAACAGTCAACATCGAGAGGGGAGACAACAAAGATAGAGCACAGAGTGTAGAGTGCGTAATTATAACAATGACTAGTCAGGACCAGCCTGAACCAAACACATCCAACCCCAAAGTTGGTCTTGAATCCTCTTTAGCATAGTTCTACATTCATCATTATCTAACAGAGACATCTCAAGAGAGCATGTAATGAAGAATTCGTGCCACAAAAGCATAGGACCAGGAGACCTGCTTAAGTCGGGCCAACACCAATCTAGCCAGAGTGTTGACAAAAAAAATATTCCTACAAGGTTAGGTGGGATTGAAGGGGAATGCCCCAATATTATTAATTTAGGGTCCCAGACAATATCAACAGGGAAGATCTGTTTGAGCTTCCCCATGATCTTATCCCAGTGGTAGTTTATCGACAAATAAGCTACAAAGATGTGACCAGCTTCTGCGCACTCGGACCCACACTGGAAGCATTTCCCACCTTGTCTCAACTTCATGATGTGAAGGCAATAAAGCATATAATAAAAATCAATGCTAAACTTGTTATGATGTATTTTGACCCAAGAGACATTAAGGACGCTCCGCACAAGAGAATTAGTATGCGTAATGTCCTCAAGAGTCACCCCGACCCCTAGGTGCCTACTCCACTTATCAGCCCAGAGTTAAAATGAGTCAGCACTACAATCGACATCCGCCGGGGAGATAATTTTGTAAGCCTAACTAATACTCCCCTGGTGAGGGCTTCTCATCAGATAATCAAGGGTGTTATTCTGAGCGCAGCAAATGTCGTCCGTCTTGAGAATGAATAAGAAATGTCAAAGCTGTAAATATATAAAAAATCCCATCCGCGGGAGGGAGAACCGTTGCTGCAGAGTCTCATAGGATAAGAGTATGCCATCCTCGTATAGTTGTTTCAAAGTAAGGATTTTAGTGTCCTCCCAAAACTTGAGAAAGCCATGATGGACAAACAGATGCATATTAGATTTATAACCCAGCGGGGTATATGTATTGAGAAGAGTGAAATGCGGAAAAACATTTTTAAGAAAGGTCCAGATCATGTGGAACATACTCAAGGTGCTAAACCTAGTCCTCTTGAGGGACACAGTATCAATAATGCCTCTGTGGGGCATAATAGCATCCCCCCGCAGCAGATTAAGTGGGAACATACACCCCAGAGACCATGGTTCCCTGCCAAGGCCCTTAGTGAGTCATGACATAAAAGCAGCAACATAGTAGACCTGTAAAACCGCTAAAGAGATCCCTCGCTGTCCCTGGGTAGTTGAAGAAACTGTATACTACACCGGGGTTTCTTTGCACTCCAGATGAATTTTAGCCAACACACATCGATTTTGTTTAAAAAAAACATGGGAAGATAGAGGGCTATACACCTAAAAAGGTAGAGATATCGAGGTAGGATGATCATTTTGATAAGATTATACCTCCCAATTAATCTCAGATGTAGTCTGTTTCATTTATTAAAGACCCCGATTGACTGTTTAAAAAGTTTACCAAAATTATACTCTATGATCTCTTCCATCCGTAAGGACAATTCAACACCCAAGAATTTTGCTGACTACACCCACTGCTTATCATGAACAGGAGCGGTGACATTCATCAAGACCTGCGTTTTGTCGAGATTCAGCTTATATCTGGAGACAAGACCAAATTTGCTCACTCACTATAGATTCCACTGCTGATAGAGCAGCAGCCGGAGTAGGAGTTAAAATAGCCACATCATCTGCATAGGCTAGAATTTTAAAATCAAGACAATATATGTGCAGCTTACTAATAGCATCCATCAATTTGAGAGCTTGAATATAAGGCTTGAATAGAGAGAGCGAAAAGCTGGGATGAGGGAGGACAAACCTGCTGAGTGCCTCTGGTGATTTTTATGGGGTTTGTGAGAATACCGCAGCAGAGAACCCTAGTCTTCACACCTTCCTACAATAGCCTGGCCCAGAAAATTATCTATGAGTAGATTAAAGGTATAAGAGAGCAGGAGAGAGTTTTGCTGATGGTGCATTTGGAACTGAATTCCTTAGTTCATTAAACACAAGTCGAGTTGATTAGAGAAATAAAGAGGGATTAGCGTGAGGTGAAAAAAGTTGCAAATAGTAAAGGCTCTGCTACTGCTGTGAAGGGTCTGTAGGGGTGCAAGAATATTGGCATTCACTTACAGGACCAGGAAATAATTTATTAGGGAAATTTTCAGGCTTTGCAGAACTAAGGAGATGGCTTGATATTAGGTCAGGGCAAAATTTGGGTTATGCTGGTGTAATTAGCATCATTTTGGTAATTTTATTATAGGGCCAAATTTAGATCTCAGCAGACGGGGTACTCCATCACAGCGGTTATGTATATCCTGTCCACAAAATATAAATCCCATTAAATCCTATGGGATTGTTTATTTCAGCAGATGGGATATCCATCAATGTTGTGACAGAGTAACTCGTCCGACGAGTTCTAAATAAGGCCCTTACTCTTGTTACACAAAAATTCCCAACATAAAGTCACATTGCATGATTGCACATAGGGCTCCCAGGTTTCCATTTTTTCTGATTTTTGTAGATAAATACAGACAGAAAACGATCTATTTTCCTGCCTGTATTTATTTTGAAATTCAGATAAATACGGAAAATAGGTCTTCTTTGGATGATACCCACTACAGTCAATCAAGAGCACCAGGTCAGTAGGTGTGCAGATTGTCAGGAAGGGGAGTTAAAAAAAAGAAAAACATATTTCCTAATGAAGCTTAAATAAGTGCAGATATAAAGCTGTTTACACTGTTCTACAATACAAATCTGTTCAGATGACTGTATTGTACTGTATATAGCTAAAAACCTGTTGGGCATTAAATATGTGTACATTTATCATATAAATAAATGTGAAAATATGCCCATTGCAACTTAATTTATACTGTAAATGCAAAATAAAAATAGATAAGTATGGAAAAAATTAGCAAAAAAGAAATATGGATAAATACAGACTGATATGGTTAAAAAATTAAATACCATAAAACCGGGAGGCCTAATTATACACTGTTTGCTGTAAAAATGTATCAGAAATGTGTCGTTCACAATACAAATTTACCGCAAACGCCCAGGAACAGTGCGAACAACAGAGCACGAGCAGCTGTTGTTTGGGATGTTTTGCGTTTTTTTGCACAATTGTTTTTGCACTAAATGCCTCCTTGCATCCAAAGTGTACATGAGGACGCACTTCATGCATAAATACAGCACCAAAAGCATTTAAGCATTTCATGTAATTACATGTCATTTCAGGTAATTTGGCAGAAATACCATGTAATTATTCTAAAGTAAAAACACATATTTCACAGACCCCTAAATTATCTGAATAAGACAAGTGTCCGAATTTGAACTGAAATTAAAATAAATGATGCGGGGGCGGAGTTTTCTGGATGTTACAAAGACCCTAGGAAATTAATGGCTGATATGTAAAAGTCAGGTTCGTGTTGATTAGGTTTGAGGGGTTGGGAAGAGAACTGGTTATGTGATATAGTAGCAGCCCTTATTGAAGTAGCAGACAGGCTGGTCAGAGGATTGAGGTCAGTTTCTGGGGATGTAAAACAGCTACAGCAGGAGAAAAAGACGCAAGTGAGGTGATTACAAGGGCAAGCCAGAGGCCGAGAGTTCAGGGAAGTAGAGGGAACGTAGGTCAGACATATTCTTAACTCAATGAGGAGGGGTAAGTTGATTTGTTTAGTGGGTGGGTGTAGATTTAGATTTACATATGTGTATTTGTTAGCTCTTTTTTCTATGGCAAATAAGCTAAAGATGTCATGGGTTTTATTCTGCCTAAATAAAGCACAGTTATTCAACTCAAAGACACGTCTATAGTCCCTCACCATATTGCCCAGAAAGAGCATAAAACAGAGGTTCATTTTCTTGAATCAATACCCACAATAATATTATTAATTTTGTATTTGAAGAATTTTAGAGTGTTGTTGCAAAGATCAAGATAATTCCATTGTTGCATTGTCCGTTACTTTAGTTTTATGTCCTTAGTAGAGTTTTTTGCCTGACTTGTGTCATTTGCTTCCAAAGGCCCGCCTTTCTTTTTAAGCTGTTTTCTATTTGCACTTTTATTATTTCCTGATTTGTACTTGGAGACTTTAAGAATGCTGTGAATTGTGACTTTAATAGATTTGTACAAGAGGTGCACTAGTGAGTTCTCTTATGCTTGTCTTTTGTGTAGCACCAAGAGAGTGTTACGGGAATTTAGAAAATACTTGGTGCTGAGTTTAACAAACTATTACTTGGTTGGTGGTTTACGGTATTTTGCTTCATGGTTGGATCAGTGAAAGAGTTACCAGTGAGAAAGAAGGCATGGAAATGGCAGCTACCGCTAATTTGGGCTATACCATTAAATGTGAAGGTTTAATATTACGGGGGAATACTTCATCTAATATTTGCCCCTTTTAATGAGGAGGCTATTTTGAATTAAGGGAGAAGCCTTTAAATTGTATCCTCTTCTATGGAAAACCATTGAGAACTATGAATCAAGACTTGACAAAAACACTTTTACCATACCAGGTGCTTTAATTCTTGCAAGGGTGCATTGGTGCAAAGCGAGGTCGTAAAGCCTGTCAACTGCCAGATATATGACATACAAAAGATAAAAGACAGTGTAGCTGAAGTTTTCATCCCGCCCCTTTTCATACCACTCTCAGGGGTATATTGACAAGCCCCTATCGCCGCGGGAATGTCACTTTTTGCGACGCTCCGAGGCGATAGGAGCTTTGTCTTATTTACAAGGCAGCGTTAAGCCACTTAACGTGGCTTAACGCTGCCTTGTAAATAAGGCCCCCTTTCACGCTATGCTTAGCGTGAAAGGGGTGGGCCGTGGGTGTTGCGGTGGGCGTTCCACTGCAACACCCATTGATTTTGTCGCTGCCCCCTATGTACAAGGGCAGCGTAAATAGGAGGCAGCGCCAAAATTAAGACCAGGGAAAACCTGGTCTTAACTTGGCGAAACGAAGAGAAATGCTTTATTTCTCCTTGTTTTTGCTTTTTCCATGTGTGCTGCCTTGTGCAGCACATATGGAAAAAGCAAAACGCCTTGTATTGTTTATGTGCAGGAAGGTGAGCCTTCCTGCACAAAAACAATCTTTAAAAAAAAAGACATTTTGTAGCTTCCATGTGTGCTGCATTAAGCAGCACACGTAGAAAAGTGACAAAACAGCATTTCAAGATTGTTTATGTGCAGGAAGGGGGACCTTCCAGTACATAAACAATCTTCCCCTGCACGCAGACACCCTTGCACTATGGTTCAAGGGTGCCCGCGTTGGCGCTACACTGCTAAGTGTGGCGCCAGCGCAGGTGGAAACGCAGGGCTGCACCATATTCTTGTAAATATGGTGCAGCCCTGCGTTTCTGAAGTGGCGGAGCGTGTCCTTAAGCCAAGGAGGCTAACGACACGCTCCGCCACTTCTCCTGTAAATATCCCCCACAGTTTGCTCTTAAATTTGTAAAAACTTCAAAAATATCTCAATTATCTAATGTGATATTAGGGGAATTCTCAATCTAGCATCTGCCATTCACCAATTAAAACAGGCTTCATCTGAAACTTTTGAAGCAATTAGCTCTCAAGCCTTCAGGAAACAACCAATGCCATATCTATTTCCACAACTTACACGCACACTCACATGTTTTGTGTCACTCATATTCACAAAGCATTATTGCTATTATGGCCTTTGAACACATTAAGAATTTGCCTAAAATAAAGTTGGATTTCTAGGGTTTTGTGTGCATGGATCTCATAAAACCCAAAATATGCTGATCATACTGATTTATTAAAAGTTGTTCCAAATCATTGGTCTTCAAACTGTGGCATGGGCCCCCTGGCTTTGGGCAGGAGGAGCATTTACTATGTCCCCGGTGAATCAAGGCAAAAACCGTACCGAAAATAGGGCTGTGGTTGTAGTGAAAGAAAACAGAGCGGTCACTCTGTAATGGGCCATCAGTAATGTTTTTGTTACTCGTGTCCGGTAGATGTCAAAAAGGGGGATGTGGGATCCAACTTAGCTACAACAAGCAAGTTGTCAATCATGTATTTGATTAGCGTTTGAAAATAATGTTAATGTTTGAATTGATAAACATGTTAAGAAGGGCAGATTTATTAGAATTATTGCTACAAAATATGTTTAATATTCTCAGGAGGGGGGCAAGTGACATTCCGTTCACACGGGGGGAGCACGTCATTGAAGAGTTTGAAGTCCCTTGCTCTAAGTACTATGAAATTCAGATGCCCTATATTTGATATGAAAAGTCACCATTATTAATGTAGCCAATAGAGAATTCCCTTCCATCTAGACTTTGGGTTGTAATTTTCTTGTCACTTTACAGTTAAAAAAAAAGCTCTTTTCATATCATGTAAGGCACTTACAGGATAGAGATGTACCTTATCAACCTAGGGATCACTTGGAATCACTATTGAGAGTAAACTGTTCTCTTGCTTTTTAAATCTTATCAATGAAGCTATAATAATAATCATAATAATAATAATAATAACAATACTAATAATAATGATAATAATAACAATAATAATTATTATTTGCATTATTATTATTGTATATCTGAAGCATTTAGTACTACTGACAACATTATTCTTATTGTTATTATCATTACTATTGTTTTTATTATTTGTATAATGCTATCAATACTGGTAACATATAATAATGCTAACACTAGTAATAATAAGAATTCAAATAATAATACATATTATTCTAAGGCTATTACTGATATTCATTATTATCATCATTATTATTATTTGAATTCATATTTGTTTCTATTAATATTAACATTATTAATATTAAGATAATTAATATTATTCTATACTATTAGTAGTAATAGCATCAGTAATAGTACTGGTAGCAGTAGATTGTTTCTTTGTATTTGTGGAGTTATTGCATTAATGACTATCTTTATCTATGTTATTAATGCTTACAAAAGACAGTTTATTCAGACAACTGGCTTTAAAGAGTTCATCAGAATAACTGTAAGATTAAAGGTATATTTAGTTATCTCTCTTATGTTTTTCAAATAGTAAAACCATAAATATTATTTTTTTAATGTTTTTATAGAATCTATAATAAAATATTAGAAAAAAGTGGGTACTACATGACTTAACACTACTTAAAACCACTTGTATTTAATGAATAGTGGACTTATATGTGTCAATGCTATTATTTTGAACAAAACGTTTGCTGGATTTATGTCAATTCCTAAATTTTGTTGAAAGGTTTTGTATATATTTAATCCATAGCTGGATGATTAGACAGACAAGGCTCATGTTTTGTTGTATTATTTCATTTTCCTGAGATTGCTCTATGAAGGTCCTTATCGCTTAGCAGAACAAAGTAGTTTTTATTATTTTTTGTATACATGTGTTGGTGCAATAAACCAATGAATAAAAGACAAATAGAATGTGAGCATTTAGTTCAATTTTCAGTTCACATAAAGAGAGCACAAGAGAGACAAAATGAGACAGAAAAATAGATAGTGACAGTTAAAAAGGCATTGATGACAGATAAAAAAAGAGACGGGGGTAATTTTAACTTTTCTAGACTGACATACAAACAGTTAGGGCAACGGAAGCATCACTGCACCAGTTCCATCACTGCTCGCATGCAAAGTTTTTACCTTCCCTAGTGGAGAATTTTCTCCAAAACATCTCCTGCGAATCCGTAATGCCATTTAGAATCTCCGCAGTCATAAACTAACAATTAACTCGCAGTTTGTGAATACCAAAAAACTTAAACTTATGCAAAAATGTAAGTGTACCATTGTGAATCAGGCCCAAAGAATTTAAAGTTATGAAAAGTGTAAGAGTAAGTTACATGTGTAAATTACTCAGAAGTGTATGTTATCTTTGTGAATAGCCACTGCCGTTTGTGACTATGCCCCAGGCACATCAATTTGGTGGAGACATGCAAGTTACACTTTTGATTTTGTAAATAGCCAAAAAGTAGTAAAGTTACTCAAAAGTTTAAATTACTCAAAACCTTTGTGTAGTAGACTGCGAGTCTGTGCACCAGCATGAATGTATTTGTGTTTAAATTTGCTTGCACAGTTTAAGTTAAGTTTTATAGAGCGCGCAAATACCCAGAGGCATCTCAGTGCTAGCAAACAGTCACAAGCGAGAAAACTCAAACAGATTAAGTAGCAAAACACCAGTTTTTAAGCCCTTTCCTAAAGAGTAGCAGGTTAGACTGTGTCTTTAAATGCACGGGCAGCTTATTCCATGTTTTTCCTGTAGATGGTAAGAAGCTTCTCCCCCCAGAGTGCTTTTTTAAAACCTCGGGACCCTTATGTTTTTGGAGAAGGCAGAGCGTAGTGTTCTGTTGGGAACATACCAACAGATCTTTGACTTTAAGTTCTCCGGTCCAGTTTCATGCATTGCCTTATGTGCCACACAGAGAGCCTTAAAAGTAATACTCTTCTTCACAGGCAGCCTATGTAAGCCAGCATTTGCCTGCAAGGCTGACTGAAATTTAGGAATAGATAATAGTAGCAGCATTTTGTAGAATCTGCAGTTTGTATAGCAGTAGCTGTTGTAGGCCCAAATATAGAGCATTACATTAATCGATTCTCGACAGTAAGAGGGCAACCATTGCCAATTTTAGGAGTTCAAAGGGGATGAAGGGGAAGATTTTCCTCAGAGTTTTCAACAGCTAGAAGCATGTGGAGGTGAGATGACAATTGTGATCTACAAAGGTCAACTTATTGTCGAAATAGACACTGGGATTTTTTACTTTTCTGACTGGACAAGGCATGTTTCCTAGATCATATGGCCTCCACATGGGGAGCCAGAGTGAAGTGTCCCAGCCAAATAAAAAGGACCTCTGTCTTCCCTGAGTTAAGTTTAAGACAGTTTTGCTTTATCCATTTTCCCACCTCCTGCATACAGTTGCAGAAACGAGTGGCTACCTCAAGCAGGTCAGTGGAAAAGGAGACCACTATCTGAGTGTCATCAGAATATGAGACTATAGAAACTCCGAAGGAGCTTGTCAGCTAAACCAGTGTGGTAACATTGAGATTAACGAAAGTGATTGCCGACTGGATGACAACAAACTGCCTGCAGCTTAATGCAAGCAAGTGGGAGATACTTTTGCTTGGGAAAGACAGTGATATGTGGTCAGAGCAATGGTGGCCAGACAAATTAAAACCCGCACCATTGCCTAAAGAGGCGGTCAAGAACTTAGGCTTCTGGATCGATAGAGGCCTGTCCTTTGACACTCAATCTAAATTAATTGCAGGGACTTGTTTTGGACTCCTGAGGGGGTTAAAACCTTTATTGGGGTTGTAAGAAAGTGGCTCTGTATATACTGTTCCCAAATAGGTACAGTGTGCACAGAGTCCACAGACCCCAGTGACTTGGCAGAGGCTAAAGTTAGATATAACCTTACTCTCTAAAGTGGTAGCTTGGTCGAGCAGTAAGGCAGTATCAGAGGACAGTGTAAAGCATTTGTTGTACACACTCAATCAGCAAATGAAGTCACACACTCAAGAACTGAACTCTAGGCCAATTTGTTTTGTATTTAGAAAAAAAAATATATACAGTTTTTATTTTAGAACCAAGGAAGCTTGATGCAGGTATGCAGATAAAATACTTTTCAATTACAGGTACTGAATGAATACTTTTTCAAAGGCAAGTGCACTTTGTACTTTAGAGTTTGCAGTAGTTGTCAAGTTATTGTACAATTTCAGAAAACTCAATACATTACTTTCAATGGACTTTTTAAGATAAATGCATGTAAATCACATTTGGATTACTTTTTGTAACTCAGTACTGGATCATGGATTCAGCACCGGGGTAGTACCTGGAAACAGTTGTGTAAAATCGTTTTAGTCAAACATATGATTTTTAAGCAATATTTAGCTGTTTCAAAAGTGGACACTTAGAAACTTTTCTGGTAAAAATGTCTCAATGTTATCCAATGGCAAAAACCCAAGTATCAGTTTTTAAGGAGTTAATCGGTCTTGTTCGGATCAGTGCTGGAGCCTTTTCTCCAGCACTGGGGTCTCTCTTGGAATCAGGTGAGAATTTTCGAATTCGGGCTTCGGTCGATTTTTAAAGAATATTTGCAACTTTCAAAATTGGACACTTAAAAGAATTTCCGAGTGAAAATGTCTCAATGTTATTCAATGGCGAAAAACAAAGGAACGGTTTTGAACAGGTTAATCGGTCTTGTTCGGGTCAGTGCTGGGGTCTTGTCTCCAGCACTGGGGTCTCTCCTGGGTTCAGGTGAGATTTTGCGGATTCGGACTTCGGGCGATTTTTAAGGAATATTTGCAACTTTCGAAATTGGACACTTAGAAGAAATTCCAAGTGCAGCCAGCCAATGTTACCCTATGGAGGAATATCAAGTGGACGGTTTTAGGGCAAACACTGGACTGGCGAATTTGATCTTCTGGGGGTAGACTCAGGGGTCTCCCAGGGTCAGGATGATGTGATCTCTGCACCCTCAGCGGCACTGGGGCGGCCGGATGCAGAGTGCTATTGGGCCTTCGGGCGCCCAATGGTTTCCTATGGAGAAGCTGCCTGACGAACAAACACTGCAAGCTCGGGGACGGAGATTCTTCAGGTGTGACCACCACTTCGAGAGGTAAGTTGGGAAGGTAGAGGACGGGTAGACACCCAGGAGTTGGGCACAGGGGGCCGTGGGGCGCCGGGTGCAGGGGTGTCTTTTGGTGTCGGAAATCTTACCTTCTGATGATCGCAGTAGGAGGGGTCCCTTGTTCTGAGGCTGCAGGCGTCGTCAGGGTCATCGAGGAGGGTCCGTGGGTGCTGGATACTGGGTCCCAGTCGCTGGGGGGACGTCCTTGTGGTGTTGGTTCACCTCAGCTCGGGCCAGGGTCGGCGGGTGCAGAGAGGTGTGAATTCGCGGTTCTGGGCCAGGGCCTGGTCTTGTAGATTTTCTTTAAGCAGTACCACTGCTCGTGGGAGTCCCTGTCTTGAAGTCTGTGGCAAGGCAGTCAGGTCCTCCGGGTTTGGTGAGGTTGCTGACCACAAGGGAAGCCGGGGTTTCGCAGGAGCAGGTTCAGGGGTCAACAGGCCGGTAGGGCTGGGGCCAAGTCAATTGTCGTCGCCTCTTTGTTAGCAGCTGCACGGCTGGTCTTCTTGCTTCGTCTTCTTTCTTCTTTTCTTCTCGGGATCTGAGGAAGGAAGGTTCAGGGTGCCCCTAAATACTAAATTTAGGGGCGGTTACAGGTAGGTAAGGGCAGGGACCAAGGGGTTTCTTCACTGGGGTCGGTACACCCCCTATTCTGCCACTCTCCAGTGGGAGGGGGGCAGGAGCCTGTCCCTGGTTGGCTGGGTCAATCATCCTCAAGATGGCGGGGACTCAAGTTTGTGCTTCACCTCGCCTCCCCCACCTTAGGGGTGGAGTTGGCAGAGGTGGGCACAACCCATTTCCTGCCTCTGGTTTTCCCGCCGGTTCTCCCGCCAGAAGTGGGGGTAGAACCAGTGTGGACCAGTTTGCTGGGAGCAGCAAATGGTCTGGGGAAGCTCAAAAGGCGGCAGGCATTTGAAGCTTCCCCTGCCCATCCTGGGGGAGGAGGCTTTGGCACCTCTCCCCAGGATGTGCATTGTTTCAGGCCCCTGAGAGCAGATGGCTCTCAACCCAGGGGTCCAGAAACATGTCTGGTGGTGGCAGCCTGGGCAGCCACTCAGTCCAGGCACTGGAGGTCGGGTTGGTTTCAGGGGGCATCTCTGAGATGCCCTCTGTGTGCTTTTTACATTAAACCCCACACTGGCATCAGTGTGGGTTTAATGTGCTGAGAAGTTTGATACCAAACTTCTCAGTCTTCAGTGCAGCCATCATGGTGCTGTGGAGTTCGTAATGACGACCTCCCAGCACCATATATTTTTAAATGGCAGCACTGCACTTACAATGCCCAAGAATGGACTGGGGCACTGTAGGGGTACAGGGCTCATGCACCTGTACCCACACCACTGGCATAGGGCACCCAGCTAGAGGGGTGACTGAGGTATGCCAGGGCAGTGTTGTTGCTGGCATGGCACACAGGGATGTGTGCCATGTCGACTCTTCACTTTTGCTCTGCACCAAAACAGGCAGCCTGCAAAGGCAGTGTGTGTGTGTAAAGGTAAAGGGGCCCTAAGGGTGGCACAATAAGTGCTGCAGCCCTTAGGGGCCTGTCCTGGTCACAGTGCCCTGGGTACCTGTGGTACCATTTACCAGGGACTTTACCTGTGGCCAGGGTTGCCAATTGAGTTTAGGCATCAATGCAGTTTTAGGGAAGGAACACAGGCCCTGGGTACCTGATTGGCAGGAGCCCAGGGCACACTCAGTCAAAGCACATCAGCAATTCAGCAAAAAAAAAACTGGGGGGCATACCATGCAAGAAAGATGGCACTTTCTCACAGGGGTTCTTTGACCCTAAAATCCGTCAAACCAACCTACAGGCCACGATCTTGTCTAGGCTAGATTATGGCAACTCCCTATATCTAGGTGCCAATAAATCCTGTATTCAGCGCCTTCAAAGAATTCAAAACGCGGCAGCCCGCACCTTGCTGGCACTCCCAAAGTCATGCTCAGTGTCCAAGCTCCTACCTAAATTGCACTGGTTACCCGTAGAAAACAGAATTCAGTTTAAGACACTGTGTGTTGCTCATAAAATCATGACCCAACAAGCACCTCCGGTTCTAGCAGCTTTGCTAGTACCGTACGTTCCGAGTCGCTACTTACGCTCAGCCAGTCAAGGACTCGCATGTACCCCCCGAGTCCTAAGAGCGAGAGCGGGTGGCTGCTCTTTTAAAGTTTTGGCAGCTAATCTCTGGAACTCTCTTCCAATTTCCATCAGAGGGCTCCAGAATCATCTGGCGTTCCGTAAAGCCGTAAAGACCTGGCTTTTTCCGGCATAACTTTCATCTTCTGTCTGGGCGGTTTTTAGTCACCTGTACCTTGGGTAGCGCTGGGATGCCCCATTGCTGGGGCAGCTATGCGCTGTATAAATCCAAATCAAATCAAATCAATGCTGAGCCCTTAGGGACCCCACATCGAAGAGAGAATGGCTTGGAGACACAATTGACAAGAGTAACTGCTTGCTCTGGTCCTGCTAGGAAAGACCCTAGCGTAATCAAGTCGGAGTCACTGATTCCAATACTCTCCAGGTAGGCAAGCAGTACTTTATGATTGATGGTGATGATAGCTCCAAAAGAAATCCAAAAGAAGGGCAGCTTCGCCACCACTGTCAATTATCTCTCTAATCTTGGTAGCTATGATCAGTGTCGATTCCGTGCTATGACCACCTCTAAAACCATGCTGGGATGAATCAAGCAAATGGTTCATAGCAAGAAAAGAAGACAATTCTGCATTAATAGCTTTCTCATCTATTTTGGCAGAAAACGGAAGTAGAGAGATTGGGCGATAACTACTAACTTCCAGAGAATTTAGTGAAGATTTCTTTATTAAAGGTCTGATTGAGGCCTTTTTCCAAGTTGTAGGAAAGTGTCCATCTTTGAAAATATTATTTATGAGAGGGGTAAGATGTGTAACCATTGTCTTATGGACCAAGTGCAGACTTTTAGGTGGGCAGGGGTCATTGGGTGCCCCAGATTTAGTAACGTCAATTAGCTTGGTTACCTGCTCAATTGACAGAGAGGAAAATTTGGTAAGAAGTTCTTGAGAGAAGATAGAGTCATCCCGTTGGGGTTCAATTGCAATCCTTTGGGAATTTAAAGTAAATTGGTTATAAACTTAATTTACCTTCTGTTAGAATTAATCAGCCAGCTTATCACAGAAGGCTTGATTATGACCGGAGGTATTTTTATTATGGATCCTGGTTAGGGAGTTAACTGTATTAAAAAGCTCTCTGGTCAAGTTTTTCCTTTATTGATTTTGTCGGAAAAATAATTCGATTTTTCATATATGATCAAAGCTTTGTACTCTGCAATGAATTGTTTGTATAGGTCTCCCTCTTGTGAGCTGTACGTTTTCCTCCATTATTGTTCTTGTCTTCTGCATTTTTTAAATTTTATTTTAGCAGAGTAGCAAGAGGCCGAAGGCTTATCTCTGAGATTTTTGTATGTTTTCACCGGCACTAGTGACTGAACAACGTCAATCCAAGCAGAGTAATTTGCAGCCACAGCATCTTTATTAGGCCTGGGCGGGGGCGTGGAGTTCTGCTCCATGGAAATCCGTGGAGTGGGCCAAAAACTCTGTGAGATTCCATGGAATTCCACGGGTAGGCGGAGCTGCTCGATTAACTTTTTCGCGCTACGTTTTTATGTTCAAGTAGCACGATGTGCGTTTTTGCGCTGGAAACTGCACGTGAATGGCACCACACTGTTCGCATGGGCATGGCCATTTTGTTTCTGTTCTGTACATGGTGCTGCTGGGCCTGTCTTCAATCCACACTTAATCTTTTCAATCCTCCCCCTAGCTGACTCATCCACCCCTCATTTTTAGGTCTCGCCTACGCAGCGCGCATGCGCTGCATAGGAAAAAGACCTATAGTAATCGCTTCGGCTTTTCAGCCAAAAACGTGCATGCATTGCATTGCTTTCAATGGCAATGCGTGCACGTTTGGCGATTCCCTTGCGGGAGCGAGCTTTGGCAACATATGTCTGCTCGCTCCCGCAAGGGAATCGCTGTGTGTTCTCTCGCACTCCCCCCACCCCTCCCACTTGCTAGCCCAGTAGTTTCACTTTTGCTACCGCGGGGCCGCGTTTGTGTTTCAGCGCTTGTTTGGTAATGTAAGCTTTCTCAAGGTCGCAACCCACGGGTTTAAATGCCGTACAACAAGGCAAACAAATAGCTTCATCTTCCCATGCCTAATAAATGTAAACACGCAGTGCCCGTGTAAAGCGCCCTGAGGCGCTTGGCCAAGTTCGCGCTGTATAAAAACAAAAAAATAAAAAAATTAAACAATTTGGTAGGAGCAGCGCCATCCGTGTTTACGAGTTCCGGCAGTTGACTTAACCTTTGGTAAGACTCCGGCAAGCCAGAGGAAACCAGCAGACACCTGGAGGACGGAGGGGACAGGTCCTAAGGAGGGGGCACGAAACAGAGCATTGTAGAAACAAACTCCGCGTCCGGGGAGGGGCGTAACGCGGGGTGCTGCAGCCCCCGTGGTGCGGGCGTACCTTCCAGGAACCTCCGTTCAGCCTAAAATCTACATATTTATCAACGGTCTGTGACCGAAAAAAGGTAAGTTTTTTTTAAGGTTTCAAAAAGAGTAATTACGACAATAGTGATGCTGGAACTCACCTTTGACCTATGTGCAACTGACCTTTGGCCTATGTGCTTTTCAATGTTGTGTAACCATCAGTGCTTTAAATGGGCATGTACTGAGTACCTGCGCGTTTTCCATCTGAAAGGAAGAGTATCTGCACTACCCTGCAGGGGTGAAGTACTTTTAACAGGAGAGTACTTGCACTTCTCAGTAGGGACCAGGCATCTGAGGATGAGTACCTGCACTTCTCTACTTCCACTTAAAGCATTGGTAGCCATGACAATAGAACGCACACCTCTCTCCAAATGGGGCAGATGGACATGGCTAAATAATGCTCGGTGAGATTAAGCTCAGTGGGCTATAAGGTTCCTTCTGCCAGTCTAATGAATTCAGATGAACGGAGTCAAGTCACAGAGTGGGGATAGTTGGTGAGTAGGAGGCCTGGAGTTATCCGTGTAGCATGGAGTCACCCCAGAACCATACTTTGTGCTTCTACCCCTCCTCACGCTGGCCGGGATCGGATCACCCCCATTCCTTAAAAATGCAATAGGTCTCGCCTTTTATTAAGTTAAAGCCATTTGCTTTGCTATACAATACCATTAGCAAAGCCAATGGCTTTAACTTAATAAAAGGCGAGACCTATTGCATTTTCAATGCTTGTTCTTTATTGTATCAGTGTGTGTCTTTGTGTTTGTGTAGTTTATGTTTTTGTCATTTTGTTTTGTGTTTTTCGTGACTTTTTTTTAGTTTTTTGTACTTTTTTTGGTTTACCCTTTACTTCCTTAGTTCTTCCATTCTTCCATTCTTCCTTCCTTTTCCTATTTCTTTTGTTTTCTTCCCCCACCCAGCCATGGCAAAGCAGGGCAAGGGGGTGAGAGAGGGAGTGGTGGCGCCAGTGTAGCTGCAAGCAGCATACCTTGAGTTCGCTGGCACCACCAAGGGGTGCAGCCCAGTGCCATTTTTCAGAGCCGGAGGTGGCAGCACTTGGTTTTTATGTGCAGAGCCACATCCTCTCCAAGCTGGCAGCAGGCGGAAGGCCTGGGAGTGGGTAGGCCCTGCGGGAGCTTTGGCTGCATTAGGGGAGGGGGTGCTGTTGTGTGTGCCACAACACTCAAGTTCAGAGCACCCAATAGCAGTTGACGCACCGCTGGGCTGACGTTATTGATTGCGAGCAGGAACTGCTCGACCTGCTAGGCATCGAGATTACGGGGCTTGGTGAGTAATTATTTGCTGTGTTTGTGTTCTACAACGCTAAAAAAAAAATTCAAATAGCATACTGCTCATACTCAGAGGTAAGTTAAGTTTACGTTACAAATATTATGTGATCCAATTTGAGCCAGCCTGGTGCTCAGCGCTACCTAATCGTACTCATTGGCACTCACTTGGGATGATTATATAAGAAGCCATGCAGACTCCTCTGTCCTTCCATTAAGATATCGATATCAGTGAGTTAGCATTCTCTGTGACTTTCCTATGTAGGTCGTATAGTCCCAAGCAATCTCATTGTGATGTGTAGTATGCATCTATGCATTAAAAAAGACTGCGCTGGTCCATCAAGGGGGTTGAGAAATGAGAATGAGAATCAAAGATAATTTTTTGCAGTGCATTATTTCCAAATGTAGTTTAGGAAATTTGGAATAGGGTTTAGGATTAGGATGGTCAAATCGGTACGCAATGCTAATACTATAGGTGTTCTGATTTAGAAAAGTACAATGTTACTGCATTTGCCTATCAAAATATTTTTGGGGAGATTTACTGTACCATCACTAATCTATTTTTGTTAGCTTCTTTATTTCTTACATCAGCACCCAAGGGCAAGAAGAGAGATGGTTCTTCTGAGGTGGGTTAGGGAGTCGGAAATGCCACCACTGATGAAGCATGATTTTTGCGAAAATAATCTTGCTGGATCAAATCTGCTCATAACTGTGTTATTAACAAAACAATGACTAATGGTGTGACTTTTTAACATTTATGTATATGGGAATATTCGAAGCTACAACGTGAAAATGTGCAAGAAAGGCACGACATGTTTAGTAAAAATACAAGATGAGTTTAACATGCTGAAAGCATAGAAACTTTTATGAAGTGTTCTTGCATGTTACGGGAGAGAGGCCAGAATAAATATGCATTTAGAATCATGCACGTAGAAGTATGAAATATTAATAATAGAAAATGCTTACAGAAAATGTTTCATGAAATGTTTATCCTATCTTCATAGCAAGAGAAAAACAAATCTTATTAATTGTTTGATTATTGAAAAGTTAGATTATACTTATGGATTTAATTAGGATAATGAATCTTTAATTCCTATTCCTTTATAGGTTTCTTTCTTTTTCTAAAATATTAATGCGAGTGTTTTATTCCTTAGGAAAAATGACGATTTATGTTTTCTCTATGAAGGCCTCAAACCCATGCTAGAGTAATTTTCCTTTCCCTAACGTAGGCCACAGCAGAATGTATTTTGTCCTTGACTATTTCTAAAAAGCTGATTTATTTGTTTAGCTGTGCTTAGCGTATCACTAGGGTTTCCTTCCTACGGTTAGAGTATTTCTTTCTATGAATAATTGTGTCAACTAATGTTGCAAGCTGATGTGGAAGTGAGCACGAGGACATGGAGTTATCAAAGTTCCTTTCCTGCTTCCGAAGAGCGATGATGACATTCATTTTTAACAAAGAACTTTAACAGAGAAAATCCAGGTGAACTGACTGAGACGATGATCACCTCATAAGCCTGACCAATGGAATTGGTGGAACTGAGAAATTGTAACGCGGCTGGGTGATGTTGCTTAAGCTACACCTTTTCAGCGGAAGGGTTAGCTATTTCTGACTTTTGCACGCTGGGCATTAGTTTTCTCTGATCTAGGTCCATATGAAATTCTGTATTACATACTGATTTGCAATGACTTATTCTTTGTTTCTCTCTCTCCCCTCTCATGCTGTTATTGATCATAAGATGTATTTGTCAATGAACTGTATTTCCTTGTTGTGAACTTACCTGTAATATTGAAATAACACAGAAATTATTACTTCTTATGGGGTACTTGTGTGTTGATCATTCATATTTTGAAATATTTAGATAAAAGTAACTTGATAAGTATCTAGAGTTTGTCTTTATTTTATGAATTATCAGACATAATGTTAATTGTGATTGCAATTGTTGGACAGGATTTTCTTTCATTATAGGTCCTCATGAGGGAAATGGCATCCATCTCTTATTATTGAGTCCCAATTAGCTCTACCAAAGATCTATCGGAGGACCTGATATATGTAAGTGGTTATTGAGTTGCCACGGGCCCAAAACCTCTTGGTTATAGAAATGTTTCTGATTATAATAAATTAGGGATAAAGTAAAAAATTATAAAATTTATGTTGTTTCCGCTGGATCACCACCAGAGCTGCAGGCAATGTTTCTGCTGATCCCAGTAAGTCCTGTTATTATTATTATTATTTCCCAAACTTTTACCTCTGCCACTATTAAAATAATTGTAATTTTGCCTTGTCTCCTTTTTTTTAACTCATCTATTGAATGTTTGTTAAATTCTTGTTATCACTGCATTATCCTTTGCTTCCATATTTCATGTTTTGGTAGCTGACCTGTCTGTAATAGTCTGTAGTTTTCTTCTGCATTGTTAGTAAGGTGTCCCTCTCCCCTATATATCTTGTAGTACTGTAAGATTAAGAGAACAGAAATTTGGTACTCTACTGTCTACTACTGTCTACTGTGAAGATTGCAGGCCCAAGTATTCTAGTATTATTCACCACGTTTGTTTGTTGAGAAGGCTTTCTTTTTCTGCTCATGCTCATACAGTTAAAATGAGAGAGTGGCCATGCCATGGTGGACCCCCTCCAATGATGTGTTATAATTAAATCATACAGTATACCAGCAGTTTCCATGACAGTGCAGCATGGCAGGAACGTATGAGGTCCCATTGATTTTGCCAACCAACACCATATGTCCTTCATTGACAATTATTCCACCCCTTCATTGCGCTTCAATGACTCAGAGTCATCATTACTCTGCCCCTCCATTATGAAAAGTTTTTGGTTGGCTTTATTACCTGGCTTTTGTCAACCAACAAAATGCCAAAAGTGATATTTTTGATAGAAGATACTACTAACCAAGCTGTAGTGATGTATTACGATTCTATTTTGCTAAAACAAATAATAATAAGTGGAGGCGTATCTGGCATTTAAAAATATCTAATATTTGTTTCTAGCCGCACAGACCACATGTGCCGGGGCCAGCACCAGTTCTGCAGAAGTGTAGGCATTTGGAGGGGGAGATCCAGCTGTGGCAGGGACAGCCAGTGGTAAGTCACATTGCTTGCTTATTGACAATTACAATTATACTCACTGCAAGGGCAGAATGACTCGCGAACCCCCTACTTTAGGAGCTACAGCGGTTGAGTTCTTATGGCCTCTCTTCTATCTGCAAATTAGCTGTGAAAAGCTCATAATGCTAAAAATTATAGGTTGAAGTGAAAAGGGAAAGAAGGGTGGAAGGTTAAAAGAAAGGATGGGTGAAATGGTATATGAGTGAAAGGATGCATGGGTGGGTAAATGGAAGAATGGGTGAAAGGATGATTGAAAGGGTGAATACTGAATGGATGGATGAATATATGGATGGATTTGAAATTTTGGTGAAAGACTGGATGATAGAAGGTAAATCTTAAATGCTGGCTGTCAAAGGGTGAATAGAACAATGAAAGAATGAATGGACAATTGCTTGGATGAAGAAACAAGGGAGCTCTTCTGGAGAGCGGCATGCTCACTTACTTTGCTTGCTTGGTTTTATCAAAGCCATGGTTCAAAGTGGAGGGTTTTTACATTTTTTGTCTGCTGCTTTGACTCACTGTATTTGTTAAGCAAGGCAGGTATGTATCCCACCCATCATCATTCATCACCGTCCTCCCTGCCAATGGCATTTCACCACCCATGACCTAAGTGCAGCATGGTTCAATTTGTCACTGCAGTGTTGACTGTGCAATGTGAGTCTGCTTTAGTTAATGTGGCATTTACAAAGTTTTCAATGCATTGCAAACCGAAAACAATGTGTGTTTCCCTTCCCTCCCAGTCACCTCCTAGTACTTAACTCCTTTATTCTATTCTAAGTTCTGTTCCAGCCAAACAAATGGCTTGAAAAATCCATTCGTGGCATGTGCCACATTTTTCTGGCCATGTGAAGTGATTCATATATTTGATGGTTTTCATAAACGATTTATGCCTGTTTAAATTTTTCCTTTTCGAGTTTCGTAAACTACAGTGACTGAATAAGCCAAAGCTTAGGCACAAGATGACGATCAGTGACACCCCACTATTCTATAGCAAAAGCTCTACCTACCTGGCCTAATGCCTCTAACTTACCCTGCAGTAGAGTAAGTTAAGTTTCCTTTTCTTACTGCCAAGCGAATTAATTTGTTGGAAAAAATTTGTGGTGGAGGGCAAGCCAGGGAGTAAAGTGGGACTAAGTACATGATTTCAAGTTTTGCAGATGGGATACTCTGTGATGAATGTTCCAAATACAATGTATATATCCTCTTCCTTTCCCTATACTGCAGTGCATCGTTTTTCCCACCATCTACCTGCAGCAGACAGGATATTCAAATTTATATGTGATGTTGTAGTATCTCATTTATTATTCATCGATCACTTTAGAGTCAGGGTAGAATTAAAAAACATTTGAGAAGAGCAGGGCCTTTGGAATTAAAGTGTGATAATTGTCTATTACAGCTGCCCCAGCTGGAGACTGCAGAGAGTAGCAAAGTACCTGACGCGTTGGCTAGCATGCCTCCATTAATTTAGCACAACAACTTGTGCTCCATAGTGCATAATGCCTTACTCCTGAATGACAGGTAATTTATTTTTATTTTTCCACACAAAGGGCCTCATTACGATGCTGGTCGGACCGGCTTCCACGTTCCTGTCAGAAGCGGTCGGACCTTTGCGGACTTATCGGAAGTGGTCAGTCCGACCACCAGATTACGATGCATGCACCCTGTACTCCGATCGACCGCTAAAAGACCGCCGACTCTGACAGCTTTTCTCTGACCACCGAACAGCATCCATAGGGCAGTACAGGGATCTCCGATCACCGAACAGATTAATATGAGGGTGTCTGATGACTTGACCATGGCAGTCCAACCGCCTGCCTAGACTCGTCGGAAACAAAGGATTTGGGGTGCATACTCACCAAAATCTGCTTCTCTCCACTGTGGATCCCTTTCTCCAGGTCCCCCCTACACCTGGGCAGCTGAACCCCGATGACTATGATCCTGTGGATGCCAGAATCCAGGTAAGTCCTTATGTGGTATGTATCCCCATTGACTGGACTGTGCACATTACGCCACACTCCAGCAATGGGGGTATGCACAAGGCATACCCCCACAAATGTCACGCATGGGTGTACTCACGAGATTAATGTGAGTTTTGCACACATTTGCAGTGACATATTTGGGGATATGTGCTCCGCAGTAGATGTGACCGCCACGGTAGCAGTTGTTGCATCGTAATATGGCAGGGGGAAGCTTTCCGGACTCCGCGTTCGGAAAGGGCTCACGAGAATGGCGGTCGGCAGGCTGGTCCGACTGGTATCAGAATGAGACCCAAAGTGCCTGTTTAGTTTTTAATGGGAAAGCCTTTAAAAGAAAAACAATCTGTTTTTTAATCTGGTGTTATTCAGCCTTAATTCTTTTCAGACAGTCAGTGATTTTTATGTGAGGCATGTGTGGGTAAAAAATGGCCCTGTGACTCTCCTAATCACATCAAATTCAAATGGCCCTAAGGGACCAGCAATGTACTGCTACTGTGCCACTCTTTATTTAAAACAAGTGTTTGCACAGAGCATTGTTTACAATTTGTCTTTTTTCTTTTTGTTTTTTTCTTGATATAGCTACTCCTGTTGGTCCACCACCTGCACCTACACGATAGGAGATAGCCCCCCGGTGGCAGAGGCGGGAGACAATCAAGCGGAAGTATTGTTGGCTGGTGGCTCTGAAGGAAGAGTAGGAGGAGGCAGAAGCATCTGCAGCTGCCCCTGCCCCAGTTCTTTCAGTCAGCTGCAGCCTCCTGGCAACATCACTGCCAGAGCCACTGGCTGCTATCAGGTGCCCAGTTCCCCACCACTGCTGGCCCTCCCCCAATCAAACTGTCAGTTTCAGCACCGTGTCCTGCAGCATCTGGTGTGGCTTGAAGAAAGGGAGGCCCATATTGAGCAGAACCTGGACTGCCACCAGACCCGCTTAGAGGATGCCCTTGTCTAAACTCTTTTCAAATTTTTTGTTTTGGTGGAAGGGACTTTTGTGGTGGGTGGAGAGGGTGGGAAAGGTGGTTGGGACCGCCATTTGGACTTTGGACAATTCATTTTTCTTTGGAGATTGGTTGGGGACCATGTGATTTGTTTGGGTAGACGTGTAGGCCTGTTATGGATGGAAAGGGTGCGGTTGATTGTTACAAAAAAATTAAAGCGCAATAATTATTTTACTTTATTTATGCCTCAATTCTTTTTTTGGGTGTTTTACTTTGCACTGCTGCCTTTTAGCGCAGCACGTTTTTAAAAATCTGCTTAAAAATGTGTAGACTAGTTAGTTATACCCTTGTCCTACTACCCTCTGTAAATATATTGAGAACTAGGGGGATTGCCATTGCCTATATTGTCTACGACAACCTAGATAAACAACATCTTCAGGAGACGTTAGTTACTAACTAAACTAGTTCACTTCACTCCATAGTTCTCTTACTGAGTAGATAAAGTGAGGGCTGCTACCTCTCTCAGTCTTCTTACTGCATGGTTTCCCAAAGTTCCATCTTATGGTGGTGGTAGTAGTAGCAGACTTGTGCGCTAACAGGGAAGGAATTACAAGCAAGGTCCCATTCCCACCTAGGTGAACTCCAGCTGTAGGATTAATCGAAGGATTATCCATCACAGGCAACTAGATTGAAAGATAAGAGAGTTAGTGCAATATATTTATATCATAACTTTAGAAAGACTGACCTGACTACCGCCATGACACAACAAAGAAGACCAGATATGATAATAAAAACTAGCAATAGTAACTTCTTCTGAGCAATAGGGAGGTATTATTTAATTAAAACTAAACTTATGAAATCCTCGACTCAGTAGAAGTGGACTCAGAGTCAGGATTGGACAAGGTTAAGCATTTAAGCAACACAACACAAGGCCTGAATGATGATGTTGACGAATGATGTGTGCGTGGGTAGGTAAACAGGACCGGTGTGAACTATTGCTCAGGTAGTAGAAGATCCCGCAGTGAGTTGGTGTCACCTTCTCCACATCCGCCCCACCAAGTGTGTGATCCATTGATGGTGTAAATTAACTCACATCTCAATAAAGCACACAGCCCGGAGGAAGAGTGTTTGGGGTTTGATGAATGGATGGGAAAGGGGATTTGGGGAAAGGTATGACAAAGACAAACACTTCACAGCAACAATATTCATCAGGGCGATGAGCAGCACATCATCATCAATCTGTTGTGGAAGGAAATGAAGGAATGAGTATGACACAGTTCAGTTAAATGTATTGTAAACAGCCTTTCGGCCCCAGAGACGTAAGTTATTATTATATATCCAAATGTTCTGGCATCTAAGTTTTGAAAATTGAAATTATGAGTGTTTAAAGGATAATGATGTTCTATATACAAATTTGGCAGTGCATCTGCATTCTTCATGGAATGTCGGTCAATCTTGGATGCCTGGCTGAAGCGGTCCAGTAAGGTAAGCAGGAGTTTTATGGGGCTTCCCCTTTTGTGCAGAAGACAAAGCCTGCAGATTGTAAAACAGAAATGATACAGTAGAGTCAAGGAGAAGGACAGAAGGTAAGCTTCGTCAGGAGTGTACCAAGAAGACTCTGAGGCGGAGCAAGAGCATAGTCTGCTGCAATCATTCATTTAATAATCATGTGCGATCGATTAACTGAGAAGTGAGAGCAATTTACAAGTACAACCAATCACAGACACGTCACTTTGTTAAGGACTTCTGTCTGGCAGTACTGTGGTGATGTCGCTTGTGCACCTAAAAGCAAACAAGCAAGAAAAACATTTAGTGAAATGTGGCATTGTTGCAGTTTGAATTAGTACAGACAAAGACATGCAGGTCCATGGCAAAAGGAAACTGGCTGGCTAAGCTACAAAAAATAGCCACCGGCCACAACAAAGAACACATGCAGGCCAACGGCATAATCACACTGGCTGGCTACACAAAATGGCCACCGACCACATGGTCAAACAACAACAGCAAGCAAGAAGGCAGGCCACAACAAAGAACACATGCAGGCCTATGACAGAACCACACTGGCTTACCCCACAGATCGGCCACAGACCACATGGTCCAACAACAACAGCAAGCAAGGAGGCATGAACACATGTAGGCCTAAGGCAAATGCACATTGGCTGGCTAGGCTATACAAAATGGCCACCAAACATGGTCAACCAACAACAACAAGCAAGGAGGCATGGCCACAACAAAGAACACATACAGACCTGTGACAGAAGCACACTGGCTGGCTAGGCTAAACAAAATGGCCACCAAACATGGCCTACCAACAACAGCAAGCAAGGGGGAATGGCCACAACAAAGAACACATGCAGGGTTATAGCAAAAGCAACCCCAGCTCACTACACAAAATGGTCGCCGGCCACATGGTCAAACAACAACAAGCAAGGAGGCATGGAAAACAAAGAAAACATGAAGGCCTATAGACACTGACTACACAAAATGGCCCCTGGCCACATGGCATTGAGAACAAAGACAAATGGTGCCCTATGGCAAACACACACACACTGGCAAGACAAAGGAGGATGTCTAAAAAACAAAGTCCTTAAATCCAATAGTATATATGCAGCAGATAAGAGAGTAATCCTTCCAGCTCCAAATTCAAATGAAAAGTTACCAGTAGCTGAACTAAGCACTAGGAGGAGGCTGCTGGATAGGAAAACATTTTTTGAGTAGATTTAGCTGCTTCTCAAGTATAGAATTTGTTCGAGGTGTAGCCGCAGTCACTCAAGTTTGGCAACATCACGAAAAAGACACGGTCGCGACCAGAACAAGTGCTAGCGGCTGCCAAAATCTTGCACTCTCTCTAGCAGCTGGCAAGTCTCGCAGCACTCACCAGTGTGCGCCAACAGCAAAAACATCCGCTAAGAGCCGGATGGCGGTATTTAGCAGTAACTATGTGTTATACATAGAGTGTGGGGTTCCTAAATTCCACCAACTCCGTGAGCGGAGTGAATTTCTCTGCCCAGGACTAATATATATCTTCCACCAGATTGGAGGGGTAGGGGGGTTTGATAGGCTGTCAGTTTGTTACACTTGATTTTATGCCAGAGTCTGGTTTTATTTGTGTGTGGAGCTTTTTTTTTGCGTAGTCTCATTTGGCACTTCTACAGTGAAAAGAACTTCCTTATGGTCTGACCACGTCAGTAGTAATACAGAGGTGAATGGAAGTGTGGGGTTATTAGTGAAAATGCAATCAAAGATGTGACCAGTTGAGTAGGAACCATTTGTGCACATTCATAGCTTGTCATGTAATCAATTAATAGTTCAGTGTCCTATTTGTGATGGCTTCCAAATGAAAATTAAAATCACAGAAAATCACAAGATTCGACAGATGGGAACAGGTTTCTGAAAGAGCACTTAAAGATTTCAAAAAGTGGCTCTGGGCCCCTGGGGCAGTAAAGTAGAATACCATTACAAGAACTATTTTTAGACATTAAGGGCCTCATTTATGAGGAATTGGTGTAGGGCAGCGCTGCTAGTCTTTTGCCGCGCTGCCCAACGCCAATGTGAAAGGGCAGGAATGCATCGTATTCATGAAATACGATGCATTCCTGTCCTTCCCCCCTGCGCTGGCACACAATTTGCTACCTGGAACCAATGTAGGCACCCTTGCACCATGGTGCCTCTGTTGCAGACAAGATTGTTTTTGTGCAGGAAGAGGCACCTGAGAGGCGTTTTCCTCTTTTTATGTGTGCTGCATAATGCAGCACACATGGAAAGAGGAAAAAACAAGGAGAAATACAAATATTTTTCCTTGTTACGCCTGCTCTGGGGAGGCGTAAGGTTTTGGCACTGCTCTAGGTTTATGTGATTAACTAAATCTGGGGCAGATGCAAAATCCATGGGTGCTGTGTGGAAAACCCAACGCAACATGGAACGCCTCCTTGACGCAGAGTAAGGCAAGGGAGAGACTTGCGCTGCTTTTTCTTACTTACACGCAGAGTGGCTTTGCGTCGCCTCATAGATATGAATGAGAGGTTTATGCCGCCGGAGCGTCAAAAAAAATGACGCTCCAGCGGCGCAAGCCTCTCATAAATAAGCCCCTAAATATTTTCATAGCTGAATGAAAGAAGGAGAAATACTTGTGTCAGAAACATAATCTTTTTGGATACTGTCATTTAAAAATAAATGTTTACTTGTTCCAGGATTTTTTGTGTTCTGTTACTTTCACACACTGATTTTACTAGAAACTTGGAGGACCCTCAATAGGTATGTATGCTAAAATCATCAAAAATTTGTTTTATTTGGTGAGATTCACCCTCAAAGTGAGCATGCTGCACGATATTTAAAATGAATATTCACATATTTTTAATATTGCATAAACTCTTGTTTTAGTTTCTATGTTGTCGAGGCTGTTTTGAAGAATATACCCTTCCTTTTTTGTTCTAATATCAAAATGCATTTAGAAGACTCTGATATTTAGAATTACTCCTGTGTGTGGCAAAGGCAAACTACACATCTGGTCTTGTTTAAAGGCACTCTGAAATACCATTCATATTGTAAAAGATGACCATGAAAGTTAAAAACACCTGAATCATCAGCCTGGTAACACAACTTTAATAGTTCTCGTCATGCAAAGAGCTAGAAAGTAATCTTTCTTTGAAGGTCCATTCCGAAAAGAAAGGAATTCATACGCTAAAGGCATTCCACATTTCATTAAATAATAAATACACGACTATGGCATTATCCCTAATTCTTAAGAAAATTAAGTGGTTTTATGGGAAGAATTTTCAGCATAAATACAAACAAGCCTGCTGGATCAGGCCTGATTCCCTTTTGTTTTGTTTTGGTGGTTGGCTGGAACGCTTTAGCCGAGCTTAAATTTGCCATCAAAGCTGTGTAAAATTCAAATTTTGCTAAAAGTGCTAAGAGGAAGGAAACGTGATCACATTTTTATATCAGTCCAGGAAATTTGTGAAAAGTTAATGTTCTCATATCTATTTTTGGAACCTATTTCACGAATCTGTGATGAACATTTATTGTGTGTCTTCTTAACCTTTACTGCTTTAGTGCAGAGAACACCCAGTGATAAACACCAGTTTCATATGCCATATTTACCACATTATATTACCGCTGGGAAATACAGTGCTAGCATGTGTGTAATAAATATAATATGAGGGGTGGTAAAGAGTGGCAAAGAGTGGGGTGCAGTTAACTTTCGCATTTGTCACAAGTTAAGTACAACACCTCAGACCCTGAGAATAATGGGCTGGAAGACTGCTTCCAAATGAAAATGTTATGTTATGTTGTAAAAGATTTCTAAAGCCACGGATGCCCCCAAGGGGGCTTCCCAGCGTTAGGCACAGGTAAGATGACTGCAGAGTAGGAGAGAACAGCCAAGTCTTCAATTGCTTCCGGAAGTTTAAATGGTTTTGAGCCTTTCTTAATGAGGACGATAAATAGTTCAATAGGGTGGGGGGCAAGGACATGAAAAGAGCATCCTCCCATCTGACCCTTCTGTGTCGGGGTATTGAGGCCAGATTCAAGCCTGCCGAGTGTAAGGCTTTGGTAGGGTGGTTAGATTGCATCAGAGCAGCAAGAATTAGCATGCCTTGTTTATAGAGAATCTTGTGGGAGATGCAGAGCACCTTAAACTTTGTGCGCTTCTCAATAGGGAGCCAGTGAAGCTTGAATAAGAACTGAGAGACCAAACAGAATTTGGGGAGGAAGGAAAGAAGCTTGGCAGCAGCATTTTGGATGACCTGTAGTTGGTTTAAGACCAATCGTTTGCCGACCAGGTAGAGACTTTAAAATAGTCAAGGCGTGAAATGATAAGGGATTGAACAATCAGCTGGCGAACTTGTAGGGTGAAGAATCCCAAGATGGGTTTGAGGCTTCGCAGGATGCCAAAGCAGTGGCCTGCTATGGGTTTAACCTGGATTTCAAAGGATAATGAGTCATCCATCCATACACTGAGGTTTTTAACCACAGACTTAGGTTTCGTAGGAGGTCCTAGCTCTTCTGGCCATCAATGGTCTCCCCATAGGTGGGTATGACTGCCCAGCAGAAGGATCCCAGTCTTATTAGCATTAGGTTTTAGACAATTTTCATGCATCCAGCTTGAGACAGCTATAAGACAGTTTTTAAAATTTTTGCTGTCATCGGCCGACTCTGAGGACAAGGAAATGATTAACTGATTATCATCGGCTTTGGACACCAATGAGATTGCAAAGGATTTTTAACTGCATCAGCCAAAGGTCTGACATAGATATTAAAAAGAGTGGGTCTGAGCGCCTAGCCCTGGGGGACACCGTGTGCTAGCGCTCTATGGGAGGAAGTGAAAGGTGGTAGGCAAATATGACCAAATTTTGGCCTCAGCAAAGTATTGATTTTTCTTTGAAAGTGTGATTCCTAGGGATGGTTTTTTGCCAATTAAAGGTAAAGCAAAAAAGCTTTCATATAGTTTTGAACATTGAACAAAAATACCTTATTTGTTAATGTTATAAAAGCAAACCACAATATTTAGAAAATAACAAGGATATCCTTTTAAACTAGCATTTGCAATGCAATAGGTCTCGCAATCTTCAGAGTTAGAGCTACTGGCCTTGTAAATGACAATGTCTTTTATCTATGTGTTTTGGTTTTGAGTGTAGTGGATGTATGAACGGAGACACAGCTGCAGCACTGTCTAGAGGACTTAGAATGAAGAATTACCACAGGGACTAAAGAAACAGCTGCAGCACTGTTTAGCGGATTTAGAATGAGGTGTTACCAATGAGACCAGAGAAGCAGATAGCAGCACTGTGTAGAGGACTTAGAATGAGGAATTACTGACAGGACCAAAGATGCAGCTGCAGCACTGCCTTGAGGACTTAGAATGAGGATTTACCTACAGGACTAGATAAGCAGCACTTTCTAGAGGACTCAGAATGAGGAATTATCAACGAGACCAGAGAAGCATCTAGCAGTCCTGCCTAGAGGACTAAGAATGAGGAATTACCACTGGGAACAGAGACACAGCTCAGTACTGCTTAGAAGGCTTAAAATGTGGGAACTTCCGATGTGACCTGAGTAGCAGCTAGCAGCACCATCTGGAAGACTTAGAAGGAGGAATTATCACTGTGACCAGAAAAGCAGCTAGCAGCACGACCTAGAAGACTTAAAATGAGGAATTACCGACGGGACCAGAGAAGCAGCTAGACCTAATGAATAATGGAAAAGGTCACCCTGAGACCAGCAATCCAGATGTTAAGACAAGGGACGAATAGGTGGTGGGGTTTAGAATGCGCAATATGGTTTACCCTGGTATTAGTCAAAGCCCATCATCCATTAGACTGCTCTTAAGGACATCAAACAACGACCACCTGACGTTGTTAAATAGGTGAAGACAATGTCAACACACACATAAAGTCAAACAAAATAAATGTCCTGAGCAATATTCCTATTTGCACCATCAATAAATCCACAATGGTCTTCTTCAGTGTTCTTCTCAATTTATTTTTCAAATCAGATGAGTATTTCAGTTTTCATATTCTTTGTTTCCACAACTGATAGCCACACAAATGCCAACACGTGTTTCATCTTAACACGTGTTTCGTCTTATATGGGCTTTCACCCAAGACTTCCTCAGGGCTATAATAAACAGATATAGAAGACCTCATTATACTCAAAATGAAACAAATTAACTATAATCATCACCACTATCACCCAAGATAGTGAAACAGCGGAAAAGTGAATAGAAAAGGAAAAAGGAAAAACAAACCACCCTAACATAAAACATTAAATCAACTTAACTACAAATTCCACGTGAAAAAGAAGGTGAGAACAAAAGTAACACCCACAAGGCAAGGAGCATAACACAAAAAACAAAAGAAGTAAATCATGAAAAGTGTATAAAGATCATAGAGAAATCAACACAGAAATGATCCAACCACTAATCCCATTGTGCAAATAAAGAGTTCGATGTGTCGCATAATAAGGACTCACCACGGTCACTTATTATCCAAATGAGTTAGAAACCGGGATGTCTGCTATAAACGAGATACAACACTTACAACAATCTAAATTAAAACCCTGCAATGAAACAAAATCAATGCAATATTTAATAATTACCCCTAAATTGCAAACAACCAACTTTCATTGTTACTGACCACGAATACAAAAAGGAAAAAGACTCAGGCTTACCAAAAAGAAATATCATTCTTTTAGAAGCCATTCCAAACGTTCCAGCAGCGACAATCTTATCAGTATGTTGCAGACACGTTAAATATACAGTATTCTAAAATGCCAAAAATGCAAACTATTACTTCATATGTACAAAAATGCTCATAAAATATCCTAACAGAGCCAAATGTTTTATACAATCCTAAAGCATCTGCTATAAGACACCCAAAATTATTGAGATATAAAGTTAAGAACTTATCTAGTGACAAATATCTGTGCTAAGCACTGCTATGGCGCAGAATTAGACATGTTACTTATAGTTATTACTAACGGATATTCACTGGCAATTCGTCTTTATCAACCAGTATACTTCCGTGTCTAAGGTTCACCTTACATCTCACCGAACCATGTATATGCATATTACTAATCCACTAAGGCCCGCTACCGGCAACTAAGTTACCCAGACAGTCCATAGCGCAGTCTGTGTTCACAATTTAAGTCGTAACCCCAGTCTCAAACATTTTTAAGAGATCTTAAAGTTCTTTTAAAAATAACCACTAACCATTTTATAAATCCAAAACTTTAAAACAAAAAAGAAAAAACTAAAATTCTAACCACAAATCCATCCCGGTCTTACCGTAAAAAGAAGAGAAGAAATATCCATTTCACGGAGAGTACTCCGTCTAGAAGTCGGCGTTCAGCACAGGCGCCATCTTGAAATGTCTATATATATAGACTCACTAATGTGCACAAACGACGGACTATTACATGTCGTCGTCAACAAACGAGCGAACAAAGTGCCATTTTAAAGTGGAGGATGAAAACCAAAACTTTTAAAGTCCATCGTGTCAATGGTACCAACTATCCCTAATATGTGCGTGCATACGCGGAAATAGCAACAACCTTTTAGAAAGTAGTCACCAAGGTTGTGAAATTGCTTTCGTATTTCTTTTACAGGAACCCAAATCCATAGTAACGAGCAATCGCTAGTTAAAATAATTCATTTTAAGTCCAGCGTACATAATACCAGCTGTCCCTAATAGGTGCATGCAAACGCAGAAATAACAGCAACCATTCAGGAATAATCCCCCAGATTGATTACGTGCTTTTTTAATTCTAATACCGGACCCCAGATCGGTAGTAACGAGCAATCTCTAATTAAGATACTAGTGCCAATACTGAGCATACTGTATCTCTTTCAGTAATTACAAAGAAACCGTAACAGAAAAACGTCTACTATATACGTCCAATGCGGACGAAAAAGAATTAGGTACTATGACACTAATATAGTGAGGAAAGAGAGGGGGTGAACGATATAAAAAAGAGAAGTGTAACATAATTCCTACTCCAATCCCCAAGACCATAACTAACATTTGTACAAATCTCCACATCAGTGTTTTCTCATCAGATTACCCACATTAAGTTCTCTTTTCAGATTCATATGGATATAATACTGACAAACATATGGTACAAATATGGGATAAGTGCAGACATTCTATCAATAAAGGACAGCTCGAATATAAACAGTATAATTGTAACACAATTACATTTTCAAACAAATGTCATGTGGCAAATTTCCAGAAGTTGCTTTTCATCCATACAGCAGACACATTGAATATGAACATAAGGTACACCTCATCTGCGGGGCTGAATCTAAGTGCCAAGAAAGTACTGAAGTTCTGAATCAATATTAATGCCTTGCCCAACCGCATGTAATTTTAAAATCCAGCGTGCTTCCCGTTGGCGTAATCTAAGCTCTCTATTTCCACCCCTGATGTCATTTGGGATCGATTCAATACCATGAAAAGCAAAGGATAATTTTGCACTTTGGATTTGACACTCTAATGCATGAGTCACTATAGGATACCGTAGGTCTCGATTCCTCAGAGCTCTAAAGTGTTCAGACATGCGTTCTCTTAGACATCTTGTGGTACTGCCAATGTATATCTTAGTGCGATCACATATAATTGCATACACTACATATTTGGTAGAGCAGTCGATATGCTGGTTTACCTGAAATTTTATTGATCCATTGTACTGAAAGTCTAACTTTTTATGTATGGCAAATTTGCACATACTGCAGTTGCCACATTTAAATGATCCCTTATTTAAGGTATGTGGCCATGTAGGTTCTCTCAATTTTTGTATAGGGTAACTCGGACTGACAATGTTACGTACAGTTCTACCTTTACGATAGACAATACTAGGGTAACTCTTAATGTAGGGACATAAACTGGGATCAGATGTTAAGAGATGCCAGTGTTTTTTAAAATATTGAAAATCTTGTATGACCATGGATGAAAATTCGTTATCAATTTTAAACTAGATGATATTTTTGGGTCCCTACTGATTTGTGTTTTCATACTCAGAGTGTCAGTTCTTGAGAGTCTTGTGGCCCTATCTTTAGCTTTGTGAATTATCTTTTTGTCATAACCTCTAGCGAGGAATCTAGACTCCATGTCTTGAGAGCAAATCTTAAAGTCCACGTCATTGCTACAATTCCTGCGGGCTCTATAAAATTCCCCATAGGGGATGGCATTCACCTGTGACCTAGGATGTGCACTCGTCGAGTGCAATATTGCATTGCAGGACGTACTCTTCCTGTATAATTTGCATTTGATTTTGTCAGCTTCCACAATTAGATCCAAATCCAAAAACACAATGCTCTTTTTGCTGTGCAACATAGTGAAAGATACATTGTATACATTATCATTCAGATATTCAAAAAACTCATACAGATCCAGATGTTAAGACCTGGACCACTGGCAGATAGTGGAAACACACTGGGCCTGATTCACAGAACTAACTTACGTCAAAAACGTAAACGTAAACGTAAAGTTAGTACTTTTTAGGTATTCACAGAATACACTTACTCATTTTGGTATTCACAGAATGAACTTACTCATTTCGGTATTCACAGAAGTTAGTAGTCCTAACTTTAGGACTACTAACTTCTGTGAATACCGAAATGAGTAAGTTCATTCTGTGAATACCAAAATGGTACTAACTTTAGGACTACTAACTTCTGTGAATACCGAAATGAGTAAGTTCATTCTGTGAATACCAAAATGGTACTAACTTTAGGACTACTAACTTCTGTGAATACCGAAATGAGTAAGTTCATTCTGTGAATACCAAAATGAGTAAGTGTATTCTGTGAATACCTAAAAAGTGCTAACTTTACGTTTATGTTTACGTTTACTTTACGTTTTTGACGTAAGTTAGTTCTGTGAATCAGGCCCACTGAAACAAACTATAAGAGGCACAGAGAAGCAGGCCCAGTGATTATATTTCACTTTTTAATGAGCAGTTATCTGTGCTGAGATAAGGAAACCTGTCATACCTCATGACAAACACCCTTGGTTTACATGCAGCTGGGCCAGGGCTGGGGCCTCGTCCCCTACAGCTGGAGGAGCGAGGGCTGGGATGCTGAAACTGGGGAGGGAGAGAAGAAGAGAGCGGATTAAAGAGGTGGGGGGTCAATAGGCAGGAGCAAGAAGAGGAGGCAGAGAGATAAGAGACAGTTGTGCTGAGTGCATTGGCAGGGGGTAGAAGTGTCTGTATGGGAGAGATGTAACAGCCTGGGGAGAGAGAGGCTGCAGGGAACATGGGGCTATGGCCCCAGAGGCAGGAGGGACTTGAAGAGAGAAGGAAAGATGACAGCAAGGGGCCATGAGGGGGAGAGAAGTAGCAGCCTGGTGAGAGAAAGGCTACAGGAAATATGGGGCTGTGGCACCATTGGCAAGGCAGGGGGACCTGAGAAGACAGTAAGGGGCCATGACGGGGATAGGTGTAGCATCCTGGGGGGAGAGAGGCTGCAGGAAATATAGGCTGTGGCACCATAGGCAGAGGGACCTGAGAAGACAGCAAGGGGCCATGGCGGGGATAGGTGTAGCATCCTGGGGGAGAGAGGCTGCAGGAAACATGGGGCTGTGGCCCCAGAGGCAGGAGGGATTTGAAGAGCGAACGGGAGAGGACAGCAGGGGGCCATGACTGGGAAAGTAGGCCACAAGATGGAGAGCAAGTTGATGTGGAGGTCGGGTAGGTGAGAGAAAGAAAGAGACACACAGAAGCAGAGTCTGCCAATGAGCCACAAAACACTGAAGAAGAGGTAAGAGGTGGAAGAGAGGGTGGGGATCACTGTGAGAAGTTGGCCTGGCATATGCTGTCCACTAGTTATAGTGGGCACCTTGCACCAGTCCAATCGACCTTTATTGATGATAGGTTTAAAGACAACCTTTATTGAGAGCTATCCTAGTGGTAGCTATGGAGAGCAGCCTTCAGGCTAAGTCTTGAAGGAGTGTTAAGCTATTGTTTTACCAGTTATAATCTCATGAATGACCAAATGAAAGGAGAACCACACCAGGTATATATATAAAATATATGTATTTATTACTAAACACTACCCAATAGTCTCTTTATGAGGCTAGAGGTGAAAGTACACAAGTCAAATAGCACAGTGAAATAGCACAATATACGATTAGCCCTAGGGGCGTACCAAACCATATATTAAGAAAGTGGTATAAGAACCACGACTTAAGTAGACACAAGGCCTAGAGCCTGTAGAATCGCTGGGACCCCAAGGAACCACCCAAGGTAGTGACACAGGGGACCCACGGGGGCTGTGTACAGTGTGTGAACACAGCCGCGAGCTCCGTTAAAGTCTATGGGAAAGTCGCGGTAAGAGTTTTAGAGTTTAAGGACACTTAGAAATGGACTAGGACCAAACCCTCTTGGACTTAGACAGTTCTAGGGTTAACACCCACGGGAGCACTGGAGTACTTGAATTACCTCACCCAGGGAAGCCGGGTGCATAGGTGTCAAATGGTGTCGGGTCGCGTCATCGTTTTCAATGGCAGCCTGCAACGAAGTGCGGCTGCTGGGAAGATGCGAAGTGTCTGAAGAGATCCAAGCCTGGATCGGAGATGAGAAGAACCTGAAAGCAGAGGGGACAGAGTCTGGGTCACTTGCCAGTGACCAGGGGCACGATAGTCGAATGCCCACCGATGTCGGGTGCTTCAGGTGAAAGAGGTGAAGCTTGACTCTTCAGCCACGAGGACCAGGAGGCGTCGCCGATGACCAGGAGCTGGATTCGAGCTGTCCCACAAAGGATGTCGAGTGCTGCAGCATTGGTGTCTGGATTGAGCACAACAAGCCTTGGCAACAGCAACCCACACTGAAAGGAGAAAGATGCTTCGGAGCAGACCAGCAAGGTCTGAGGGACTCACCACTTGGTGGGGAGTTAGGGCACATCTGGAGCAACCAGAAACGCCCAAGAAAAATCAGAGTTGCCTTCACAGAGATCCACCAGTTGATGGACCAGGGATTACAAAGGAGCCTCAAGCGGAAATGCAAGAAGCGGGCCCACGGAACACTCGTGGAGTGTAGGCTCACAATCTTCAGTGAAAATGGTGCTCAGGGCTTGGGCTACAAGTAACCCAAAGCAGGATTTCAAGAGTTGTCGAGAAGTTGATGCACTAGCAAATGTGCATGGTGTCCAGGAGTTCCGGTTCCACGTCACTCGTGAGAGCTGCGGATCTCAGCTTTGCTGGGGACTCGGATCGGCCTCTGAGAAGTCTGGAAATTCTCTTCCTGGGCTGCAAGTACTCTAGGAGTCCGGCGGCAGCTTCGGAGATGCAGACCGGCAAATGCTTCATTGGTGCCTGCCAAGCAGGGGAGTCACTCCTTGACCCCAAGGGAGATTTCTTCAGTCCTCTAGTCTTGAGTAGAGCGTCGAAGTTCCAGGATTCAGTTGCAGAGTTTCGTCCAGGGATATCTAAAGTCCTGTTGCCAGGGGTTCCTTACTTATACCTAAGAAAGGGGTTGGACTAACTCTGTGGACCCACCTATGGGAGGGTTTGGAAAGAGGGGTGGCTACACCCATTTCCTTTGTCCAGTTTCGTGCCAGAGCAGGGGCTGGCAGCCCCTGCAACCGGTTTGAACTGGGGTATGCACGAGGACACCAAATGTGCCCCCAGTGCAGAACTTCAAAGCACTCTTGGAGTGCACCCACCCAGCCCCAATCCACTAAGGCCTGTCTGGGAGGGGGTAACACCTCTCTGAGACAGGAAACCTATTGTCCAGGCCTCCCCTGCCAGAGTTTCAGTCAGCAGCAGGAGGCCAGACTCGTGTCTGTGGGTGCAGCATCCATTTTGTGAAGCCAGGGCTCTGTTTAGTTGGTACCGGGTATATCGGTGCTGTCATGTCTTTCCCTCTAGAAGGGTGGGATCATACTCCCACACCAGTTACTGGTTTGGGTTGGTATGATTCCAAGGTGTTTGACACCAAACACGACATGTTTCCGTGCAGCCATCCCAAAGTTAGCATTTACTGCGAGGATATAATGCACTTAAGAGTATATGGTCAGGCTGCACCACAGACAACCCCGGAGAGGAGATTCCGAGGGCTGCAGAGGGGCTCTGCTCATGCATGGGCACCCTCTCACATATAACCAAGCACCCTGCCTTCAGGATTGATAAGGCCTGCCATAGGGGTGACTGATAGGTTTCTATGTGCAGTGATAGGTGAGATATAGTGAACCTATATCTCTGTAAGGGGTGCATGCACCACCTCACCCAGGCTGCAGTAGCAGTCCTGTGGTGTCATTTTGGATGGCCTTCCAGGGGTGGCACAATACATGCTTCAGCCCCTGGTAGGCCTCTGGGGTACCTATGCCCTGGGTACATAGTATACCATATACTAGGGACTTATAAGGGCACCCCAGAATCCAATCTGAAGTGTACTTAAGGTACATGGAATCAATTTAGAGAGGAAGCAGCTAGGCTGGGGTCCTGGATAGCAGGGCCCCAGCCAGACTAAAGTCGAAAAACAGTGATACATCAGCAAAAAGTGGGGGTAACCATAAGAGGCAGATCCTACTCTCCTACACAACCCCCCCCAAACGCAGGGACATTAAACTAACCTTGACCAGTTGAGTCTTCATGTTCTAAGTGGAAATATCTGGAGAGTCCATCTGCATTGGCATGGTTACTCCCAGGTCTATGTTCCACTGTATAGTCCATCCCCTGTAGGGAAATGGACCACCTCAAAAGTTTGGGGTTTTCACCCTTCATCTGTTTTAGCCATAAGAGGGGCTTATGGTCTGTCTGAACAATGAAGTGAGTGCCAAACAAGTATGGCCTCAGCTTCTTCAGAGCCCAAACCACAGCAAAGGCCTCCCTCTCAATGGCTGACCAACGTTTCTCTCTGGGGGTCAGCCTTCTGCTAATAAAAGCTACTGGCTGATCCTGACCTTCATCATTCAACTGTGATAGTACAGCCCCTACCCCCAACTCAGATGCATCTGTTTGCACAATGAACTTTTTGGAGTAATCAGGACTCTGCAGAATGGGAGCAGTGCACATGGCCTGCTTCAGGTCATCAAATGCCTTTTGACAGCTAACTGTCCACTGAACCTTTTTGGGCATTTTCTTAGAGGTTAAGTCATTCAGGGGTGTCACTATTGATCCATACCCCTTGACAAATCTTCTGTAGTACCCAGTCAGGCCTAAAAGGCTCTCACCTGAGTCTGGGTAGTTGGAGCAACCCAGTCCATGATGGTCTGGATTTTGCTCTGCAATGGTTGAACCTGGCCTCCACCCACAAGGTGGCCCAGGTACACAACCTGACTCTGCCCTATCTGGCACTTAGTGGCCTTGATAGTGAGGCCTGCCTTCTGCAGGGCCTCCAAAACATTTCTGAGGTGGACCAGGTGATCCTCCCAGGTGGAGCTAAAGACAGCAATATCATCTAGATAAGCTGCACTATGGGCTTCCAGACCTGTAAGGACTGTGTTCACCAACCTCTGAAAAGTGGCAGGTGCATTCTTCAAACCAAAGGGCATCACCACAAACTGGTAAAGCCCACCAGGGGTAGAAAATGCAGTTTTTGGCTTTGCATCATCAGCTAGTCTGATCTGCCAGTAGCCAGCTGTCAGGTCAAATGTGCTTAGATACTTGGCTGAGGCCAAAGTGTCTATTAGCTCATCTGCCCTGGGGATTGGATGGGCATCAGTCCTAGTGACTGCATTGAGGCCTCTGTAGTCCACACAAAACCTCATCTCTCACTTACCATCTTTGGTGTGAGGTTTTGGCACCAGGACTACTGGACTAGCCCAAGGGCTATC
The DNA here is from genome assembly GCA_963921515.1 of Calotriton arnoldi. NCBI lineage: Eukaryota > Metazoa > Chordata > Amphibia > Caudata > Salamandridae > Calotriton > Calotriton arnoldi. The sequence continues at coordinate 762,793 of CAWUFW010008421.1, read as the reverse complement.
TGAAGGCTCAATGACACCCAGTTCCAACATTTTCTGGACTTCTGTCCTGATACAGTCCCTGACTTGGTCAGGTTGCCTGTAAATCTTACTTTTAACAGGCAGACTGTCCCCAGTGTCCACTTCATGAGTGCACCAGGTGGTCTGACATGGAGTCAGAGAAAACATGTGTCTGAACTGATTGAGCACCTGTCTACAATCAGTTTGCTGCTGGGCAGTGAGGCTGCCTGCCAAGGCTACACCATCTACTGACCCATCATCAGGGTTCTGTGAGAGCAGGTCAGGGAGAGGGTCACTCTCCTCCTCCTGTCCCTCATCAGTTGCCATGAGCAAGCCCATGTCAGCCCTGTCCACATATGGCTTCAGCCTGTTGACATGGAGCACCCTGTGGGGGCTCCTGGGAGTTCCCAGGTCTACCAGATAGGTAACCTCTCCCTTCTGTTCAACAATTGTATGGGGGCAACTCCACTTGTCTTGGAGGGCTGCTGGGGTCACTGGCTCCAACACCCACACCTTCTGCCCTGGCTGGTAAACAGTCAGCACAGCCTTTCGGTCATGCCAGGCTTTCTGTAATTCCTGGCTAGCCTCAAGGTTTTTGGTTGCCTTTTTCATGTACTCAGCCATCCTGGAGCGGAGACCAAGTACATAGTCCACTATGTCCTGTTTAGGGGGTTTGAGAGGTAACTCCCAACCTTCCTTCACCAGACACAATGGACCCCTGACAGGATGGCCAAACAAAAGTTCAAAAGGGCTGTAGCCATCCCCTTTTGAGGCACCTCCCTGTATGCAAATAAAAGGCAGGGCAAGAGTATGTCCCATCTTCGCCTAAGCTTTTCTGGGAGCCCTTTAATCATGCCCTTCAAGGTTTTGTTGAACCTTTCAACTAAACCATTGCATTGTGGGTGATAGGGTGTGGTGAACTTATAAGTCACTCCACACTCCTTCCACATTGCAGTCAAGTAACTGGACATAAAGTTTGCACCTCTGTCAGATACTACCTCCTTAGGAAAGCTCACTCTTGAGAAAACTCCCAGGAGGGCCCTTGCCACCACAGGTGCTGTAGTGGTCCTAAGGGGAATGGCTTCTGGGTACCTGGTGGCATGGTCCACCACCACCAGGATAAACCTGTGCCCAGATGCTGTTTGGGGATCCATGGGACCAACTATGTCAATCCCCACCCTCTCAAAGGGAACCCCCACCACAGGTAGTGGTATCAGGGGGGCCTTGGTGGTGCCACCTGCCTTCCCACTGGCTTGGCAGGTTACACAGGAGCGACAAAACTCCTTGGTGTCTTCAGACATGTGGGGCCAGTGAAAGTGAGGGACAATTCTGTCCCAAGTCTTGTTCTGGCCCAAGTGACCTGCTAAGGGAATCTCATGGGAAAGTGTCAATAGGAAGCCCCTGAACTTCAGAGGTATGACCAACCTCCTGGCTGCTCCAGGCTTGGGGTCTCTACTCTCTGAGTACAGGAGTCCATCATCCCAATATATCTTATGGGTGCCACTAGCATTCCCAGCAGCCTCAGCAGCAGCTTGCTGTCTGAGGGGTTCAAGAGAGGGGCAGTTCAGCTGCTCCTGGCTCAGATCTGCCCTGGAAGGGCATCCTGTCCCCAAGAACTCAGCCTGATCAGGTTCAAGCTCCTCTGGGACAGTTCCTTCTTCAGGCCTGAGATCATCTTCCTCAAAAGACTGATCTGCTTCCTGAGCCAAGGGGAAGGCACTGCCTTAACCCTACTGCTCCTCCTCTTGGGAGGCACCTGGTCCATTATTCCAGAATCCAGGGCCTGTTCAGCTTTTGACATTTTTGCCTGTGACCTAGTCACAGCAAAGACATGTGCAGGGATCCCTAGCATTTCTGCATGTTTCCTGAGCTCCACCTCTGCCCAAGCTGAGGTTTCAAGATCATTGCCAAGCAAGCATTCGACTGGTAGGTCTGCACTCACCACAACCTTCTTAAGGCCAGTTACCCCTCCCCAGGAGAAGTTAACAACTGCCAGAGAATGGTCTGTTCTGACATTGCTAGCATTGGTCACCTGGTACATTTCACCAAGTATAATCTGCCCAGGCTCCACAAGATCTTTTGTCACCATGGTGACACTTGCTCCTGTGTCCCTGAATGCCAAAGCCTCTCTTCCATTAATTAAAGGCTGCTGACTGTATTTGCCCAAATTATTGGGACTCACAAAGGGGGACATATCCATGCCCCCATCACAGACTAGGACAGCCTGAGTTGGCACTCTGACTAGACCAGAGCCCATCTCAGTACCCAGGGTCAACCCTACTAAACCCTTATTCTGAGTATTTCCACCACCATTTGTAGCTGGACTAGGGGGAACAGTTGCCTTAGGGGCAGTGGTGGCTGGATTAGAGTCTTTGGACTTGGTGCAATCACTTGTCCAGTGAGTCTTCTGCTTACAGATTCTGCACCATGGTTTCTTTTGCCCTTTTCCTTTAGTAGATTGGGATTCCCCACCAGATGCAGATTTTTGGGGACCTTGAGAAGACTTCTGGTCTTTACCCTTTTCCCCACCCTTGTCAGAGTTTTTGGAATCTTGCTTCTTCTGGTCACCACCTTGGTTCTGTACCTTCTGCTTCACCCTGGTTCTGACCCATTTGTCTGCCTTCTTTCCCAATTCTTGGGGAGAGGTCAGATCAGAGTCAACCAGGTACTGATGTAGCAACTGATTCTGACAGTTATTAAGAATCTGCTCCCTCATGATTAAATTATACAATCCTTTGAAGTCACACACCTTACTGCCAAGTAACCAGCCTTCCAGAGCCTTAGTAGCACAATCTACAAAGTCCACCCAGTCCTGTGTCTGTGCCTTTTGGGTATCTCTGAACTTTAACCTGTATTGCTCAGTGGTTAGGCCAAACCCATCTATCAGGGCACTCTTCAGGACTTGGTAATCATCAGCATCCTCTTCTCTTACAGTGAGGAGCTTGTCTCTACCTTTGTCTGCAAAGGAGAGCCACAAGATTGCTGCCCACTGCTCCTGGGGGACCCTCTGAACTTTACAGGCCCTTTCCAGTGCAGTAATCCATTTGTGGATGTCATCCCCACTCTGGTAGGGAGGGACAATCTTGCTCAGGTTTCTATGGTCATAAGACCTTTCCCTACCACTAGGGAAGTTGCTGCCACCATGGGACTCTAGTCCCAACTTTCTTCTTTGTCTATGAAGCTCTAGGGACTCCCTGTCTATAGCCAACTGCTCTCTTCTGATCCTAAGCTGAGCTTCTCCATACTTGAGCAGTCTCTCTTTCCTTTCATGAGAGGATTCCCTCCTATGAGAGGAAACAGAGGTCCCTACTGAGGTGTCAGAATGGTTAGACTCCTGAGAAGGAGATCTGGACCTTCTAGGCACACTCACAACTCTTCCTGGTGGGACAAAGAGGAGGCCATTCTGGTCCTCCTCCTCATCTGCAGGAGGAGCTGGATTGTCCAGGGCAAGATCATTGTCATCTTCCTGGTCAGCTTCAGAGGTCAGGTCCTGGGTTTCTTCACCCCTGGGCCCTTCCTCATTTTCTGCCCCACCCTCTCTGCCTACCCCTTCAGACCCTAGGGGTCTTCTGAGATCATCCAACAGAAGTATCTCCATGAGACGTTGGGTGTTGGCACTTTTGCCTGTCTTCAGCTTCCTAGTCTTGCACAATGCTCTCAATTCCAAGAATGGGAGGTTGTCATACTTGGATGGTAGAAGCCCACTGGCTTCTGGCAGGGACCCACTGGTTCCTGGCCTTGAAGACATCACTAGTGAGGTGTGGTGTATGCACTACCTACTCTAGTGTGGCCTACTAAACTCTCTTGAGTTGTAGAAAGGGTGTGCTAAGCCCTTGACACACAACTCTAAGTTCAGTAGAACTCACTGTATTTCTAAGCTTGAATTTATATGTACCTCAGGTACCTTTAGTGGTTTTCAGTTAGTCACACACTTGAGATTATCTGGTAAAACAAGGCAAGCTTTAATCCAACCGCTGCACACCAATGTGAGAAGTTGGCCTGGCATATGCTATCCACTAGTTATAGTGGGCACCTTGCACCAGTCCAATCGACCTTTATTGATGATAGGTTTAAAGACAACCTTTATTGAAAGCTATCCTAGTGGTAGCTATGGAGAGCAGCCTTCAGGCTAAGTCTTGAAGGCGTGTTAAGCTATTGTTTTACCAGTTATAATCTCATGAATGACCAAATGAAAGGAGAACCACACCAGGTATATATATAAAATATATGTATTTATTACTAAACACTACCCAATAGTCTCTTTATGAGGCTAGAGGTGAAAGTACACAAGTCACAAGTCAAATAGCACAGTAAAATAGCACAATATACGATTAGCTCTAGGGGCGTACCAAACCATATATTAAGAAAGTGGTATAAGAACCACGACTTAAGTAGACACAAGGCCTAGAGCCTGTAGAATCGCTGGGACCCCAAGGAACCTCCCAAGGTAGTGACACAGGGGACCCACGGGGGCTGTGTGCAGTGTGTGAACACAGCCGCGAGCTCCGTTAAAGTCTATGGGAAAGTCGCGGTAAGAGTTTTAGAGTTTAAGGACACTTAGAAATGGACTAGGACCAAACCCTCTTGGACTTAGACAGTTCTAGGGTTAACACCCACGGGAGCACTGGAGTACTTGAATTACCTCACCCAGGGAAGCCGGGTGCATAGGTGTCAAATGGTGTCGGGTCGCGTCGTCGTTTTCAATGGCAGCCTGCACACGAAGTGCGGCTGCCGGGAAGATGCGAAGGTGTCCGAAGAGATCCAAGCCTGGATCGGAGATGAGAAGAACCTGAAAGCAGAGGGGACAGAGTCTGGGTCACTTGCCAGTGACCAGGGGCACGATAGTCGAATGCCCACCGATGTCGGGTGCTTCAGGTGAAAGAGGTGAAGCTTGACTCTTCAGCCACGAGGACCAGGAGGCGTCGCCGATGACAAGGAGCTGGATTCGAGCTGTCCCACAAAGGATGTCGAGTGCTGCAGCATTGGTGTCCGGATTGAGCACAACAAGCCTTGGCAACAGCAACCCTAGCAGAAAAGAGAAAGATGCTTCGGAGCAGACCAGCAAGGTCTGAGGGACTCACCACTTGGTGGAGAGTTAGGGCACGTCTGGAGCAACCAGAAACGCCCAAGGAAAATCAGAGTTGCCTTCACAGGGACCCACCAGTTGATGGACCAGGGATCGCGAAGGAGCCTCAAATGGAAATGCAAGAAGCGGGCCCACGGAATACTCGTGTAGTGTAGGCTCACAATCTTCAAAGCAAATGGTGCTCGGGGCTTGGGCTACAAGTAACCCAAAGCAGGACTTCAAGAGTTGTCGAGAAGTTGATGCACTAGCAAATGTGCATGGTGTCCAGGAGTTCCGGTTCCACGTCACTCGTGAAGGCTGCGGGTCTCAGCTTTGCTGGGGACTCGGATCGGCCTCTGAGAAGTCTGGAAATCCTCTTTTTGGGATGCAAGTACTTCGGAGTCCGGCGGGAGCTTCGGAGATGCAGACTGGCAAATGCTTTGTTGGTGCCTGCCAAGCAGGGGAGTCACTCCTTGACCCCAAGGGAGATTTCTTCAGTCCTCTAGTCTTGAGTAGAGCATCGAAGTTCCAGGATTCAGTTGCAGAGTTTCGTCCAGGGATATCTAAAGTCCTGTTGCCAGGGGTTCCTTACTTATACCTAAGAAAGGGGTTGGACTAACTCTGTGGACCAACCTATGGGAGGGTTTGGAAAGAGGGGTGGCTACACCCATTTCCTTTGTCCAGTTTCACGCCAGAGCAGGGGCTGGCAGCCCCTGCAAACGGTTTGAACTGGGGTATGCACGAGGACACCAAATGCGCCCCCCAGTGCAGGACTTCAAAGCACTCTTGGAGTGCACCCACCCAGCCCCAATCCACTAAGGCCTGTCTGGGAGGTGGTAACACCTCCCTGAGACAGGAAACCTATTGTCCAGGCCTCCCCTGCCGGAGTTTCAGTCAGCAGCAGGAGGCCAGACTTGTGTCTGTGGCTGCAGCATCCATTTTGTGATGCCAGGGCTCTGTTTAGCTGGTACCGGGTATACCGGTGCTGTCATGTCTTTCCCTCTAGAAGGGTGGGATCATACTCCCACACCAGTTACTGGTGTGGGGGTATGATTCCAAGGTGTTTGACACCAAACACGACATGTTTCCGTGCAGCCATCCCAAAGTTAGCATTTACCGTGAGGATATAATGCATTTAAGAGTATATGGTCAGGCTGCACCACAGACAATCCCGGAGAGGAGATTCCGAGGGCTGCAGATGGGCTCTGCTCATGTATGGGCACCCTCTCACATATAACCAAGCACCCTGCCTTCAGGATTGATAAGGCCTGCCATAGGGGTGACTGATAGGTTTCTATGTGCAGTGATAGGTGAGATATAGTGAGCCTATATCTCTGTGAGGGGTGCATGCACCACCTCACCCAGGCTGCAGTAGCAGTCCTGTGGTGTCATTTTGGATGGCCTTCCAGGGGTGGCACAATACATGCTTCAGCCCCTGGTAGGCCTCTGGGGTACCTATGCCCTACGTACATAGTATACCATATACTAGGGACTTATAAGGGCACCCCAGAATCCAATCTGAAGTGTACTTAAGGTACATGGAATCAATTTAGAGAGGAAGCAGCTAGGCTGGGGTCCTGGATAGCAGGGCCCCAGCCAGACTAAAGTCGAAAAACAGTGATACATCAGCAAAAAGTGGGGGTAACCATATGAGGCAGATCCTACTCTCCTACAATCACTAGGTTGAGATTAGATACAAGAGAAGCCAGGTAAGGAGTTAGAGATTGAGGCAGGGACTAAACACGTTTTAGACTACAGAGAGAGTGAGTGAGACACCAGAGGTGGTAGGTGCGCAGCTCCAAAGCATGTGTGAAACAACTTTATCTGGCCTGGGGCACAATGATCCGTGTGTCATAGATAAAGATGGCCTAGAGGGACCAACTGTTGAGTTGATTGTGACATAAATGAGAAAACCTTAAACGTTCTTCAGGAGCTGAAGATTAAAATGTCCCTAAAGCGGTATTTGGCATGTCTTTTCGCGTCAGTGCCCTGAAGCTGCAGGTCTCGGCGATGAGAGGGCTGTTTGATGAAGCAAAAATACTTTATACCAGGGCAGTGCCATCTCTGCTCTAATGGTTCTTTGCGTCTCCTGCAGGCTGTGAAAGGCTGTGGCTGTTCTTTAGATGACCCGGTAGTAGCTCCGAAAATAACTTCCACAGTGCTCTGCATAATGGCAGAACAAGCAGCACATGCAAAGAAATAATATTATAAATAAATATAAAAATACAATGGAGTGTGCATAAAAGGAAAAAGCAATTATTGAAAGCGGCAGGATATGCAGTATGCCTTTGGTAAATCTGGGCGTACCTTGATGTTTGTACTAGCTGCATTTGTGTTGAAGGATGGGCGGAAGCAGCAACGGGCGTGCCTTCTGTTCAAGGGAAACGCTGCATTTGCGTCAGAGGGTGGTGGGAGGGCAGAAGCAACGACGGGCCAAAGCAGCCATTTAAAAGAAAAGTCACCACACTCAGCTCCGTAGTGCAGCCACCTACCTCAAACACCTGCTCCTTGCCTCTTATAAGTTTCTGCAGAGCTCGGACAAACTGATGAGTTTGTTTTCTGGAGAGCGCGGAATGCGGGCAGTCTACACTGTGATATGTGAACATCGCCCATTTGGGAAGTGAGTGCCACTAATTACATTGAAGCGCGACCGCACACGGAAACAAATATATTTAAAAATAAATACAATGCCTTTGGTAAATCCAGGGGTAGTTTGATGTTTACACTCGCTGCATTCATGTTGGAGTGTGGGCGGAAGCACAACTTTGTCGACATTAAACAAAATTGCAACATTTACTGCACGGTGTTCCTGTGTTCCTCCCATCCAGGCACCTGCACTTGCAACAGAATATACTTGAAGCTGCCCTCCGGATCGATTTCCACCTTGGCCATACCGCTGACTGAGCTCAAGATGATCCTTTCATGCGAGTGAACGACAGCCACCACATAGAGAGGAAAGGCACAGGTTCCAAAGCTGCAATTGGAAAGAGAAGTGGGACTAACGCCGTGCATCTACCAGCAACAAGGCGGCCTTCTATTTTTTTTTAAATAAATCTCATATCGTGCGGGAGGTGGTGGCGGAGGGCATCCCACGGTCTGCCATAGATAAACAAAGAGTGGCATGCCGCAGGAGGTGGTGGCAGGGGGAGGGCACTGCATGCGCTACCATAGTTAAAGATAACAAGTTGGGCGAGCTGCACACAATAAGATGTGTGGCTGTCATGATTTCATGGAAAAAAAACGAGTTGGGCGAGCTGCGTGGCCTGTCCCACAAGTGGTGCGTGTGGCCCCATTGTGAAAGTGAAATCACGCATAGCGCGCTGCAAATACAAAAAAAGCGCCCACCATTGCTAAAACTGGCATCCCACCAGTGCTCTTTGGATTAATTAAGCAAAGAGTTCTCCCGAAGTGCTAATGCAAGCTATACAGTAAGGACACACATAAAAGGGCCTGTCCTGATGGGAGGTTACAACAGAAGACAGGGAGACACTAAGGAGGGACTAATCAGCCTATTAACAAATCAAAAGCCAATATTTACAAAGGACAGTCACACCAGCCAATTGAAAAGATGGGCGGAGAGTGGGTGGAGCTTCAAATCCATACCTGAATACTGCATGCCTCGCAGAGCAGCGCATGCGCTGTCCCAGGCTCGACCTAAAAAGGATGTGGGCAAATTGTAAAAATGTTGAGAATAGTTATATAATATCATAACTAACATTTACATTTTTAAATGTATTAGAGTGGTCTACCTATTCCAAGACATGTTACAATTTACATGTTGGTATTCATATAGTGTGAACTCAGCTGTGTTGTACACAAATGAAGGTGGGGATAGGAGACAATTTTTCATGTACCTTAAGCAGGGTTTTACACATTTGCATTTCTCATCCAAAATTTACAGTTGTAGGTACATGGAGATTAAGGGATTTATTTAAAGACTGGTGACTGGCCATCAAACCACTGGGGTGGTAAAGGACCCATCTCTGCCAGTCTCAGACAGCTGGTCTGCTAAATTAAAAGATTGCCACCACTCCAAGCGAGAATGTTTGAAGAAAGTGCCCGCTGACATGGTAGGAAGATTTTTAGCAAGAATGTAATGCCTCCTAGGGCATCATAAGATGGCAGTCTGACTGTCATTTTTATTCACTGAAACAATTCCTGTAGGAAAATTCTTATTTCTGCATGGTCACCCCCACTGTTTTTGCTAGATTTTCTTGCTGGTTTTTGGCTCTGCACACTGGGACACTGTGGTCTAGTGCCCAGTGCATGCGTTCTGACCCCTAAAACATGTTGAACATGATTGTTTGCAGTAGGACACACAGGAAAAAGTGAGTAAGGTTACCCCTGGCAACTTTTTTCCCTATTGGTTAGTGAGGGGCCAGGAGTCACTCCCACCCACAAGCTAGTGCCAGACATAAAGGTGGCACCTCAGGGCACTCTAATGAGAACACTACTTGGCCTGTGCAAGATTGAATAAGGACTGCACCTGCTGTTGAGACCTGCTCCCACTTGTACCCAAGACAAAGAAGTGAACTCCAAGGGTTTCTGACCTCCTGCTAAGCTACAGGGACACAACAAATTGCTATGAGCCCTTTTTCCTGAAGAGACCATGTGAGAAATTGGGTTGTTGGTTGAGGGGGATGGAAGCCGACTCAAGCAAAAGCCACAATCCTTGTCAGGGTAAACCTCAAAAAGTCACTAAATTAACCTGTGCTTAACCCCCTGGTAGCTTGGCACAAAAACAGTCAGGCTGAACTTAGAGGCAATATGTAAAGTATTGGTGCAGCTATCCAACAGCACAAAGGTGAAAACACAACAGAAGAAAAATCCCACACCAATAGAGACGTAAAATTTAATAAATTATTTGACAACAAAACGCCAAAACAAAATTTTAAAAAATCCAATCAGTAGAAAATGTAGGAAGCTGGCTCTGTATAGACTATACCAAAGTAAGGTATAGTGTGTCAGAGTCCATTGGATCCCCAGAGGATTTACAGAGGCTAAAGTAGAGAATACTAATGCTCTCTTTTGTGGTAGTGTGGGCGATTAGTCTTTTCAGAGGGCAGTGCTAAGCAGTTGTGCACACACAGGCGAGAAATGATCACACACACTCAATGACCAAATCCAAGACCAATGGTTTGTAAAAACATTACTTTTAGTATATTTATTTTTGCAATATCACTGTTTTTCAATGTTAAAAAGTGGACACAGTGCATTTTGTCAGTCAGTACAATGCTATCCTATGGCAGGAAACACAACCAGCAATATGCAGGTAAGTAAACAATTTATGATATTGAGCTATTGGATGAAGAATCAGTGCTAAGCAAGGTTCAGGTAACGACATCCCCTCCGTATTCACACTCTCACCGTCAACGATAAGGAGGTTCAGTATTCATTCAGGATATCCTTGGAAACTAAGTAGACCAAGTCCTTTTCAACACATATTTCCATCATCTACAAAAATGATCCATTACATCCTAAGTTGTACTTTGAAAACGATTCAATTAAGAACAGTTTGTCCAAGTCACTATCTCTACCTTGTTCCACCCAAGCTGAAGTTTGCTCCTTAATTTGGTATATTTTTGTTTCAATTGTTGCTTTCCTGATGAAGGCACTTGGGTCACCGAAATGTGCATAGGCTCGATCCCATGAAGAATCAGTGCCACTAATTTTCCAAATTAAAAGACATGAATTGTTGAGCAAATAACTGTTATAACTTTCGACATGTTCACTGTAACACTATCTGTAAATAATGAAATTAAGCATCTGCATAATGTCTCAGACGACACATATGACAGTGATTAGTATCTGTATATAGAGGTACATTATGGTATGAATGCTTGTATGACTGAAAGGTATAAAGTGTAGTTTTTCTTTTTGTAGTTTTGAAACACACTGTGAATAGTCTAATTGTTTATGTTATTGGTTTTAGATTCTAATTGTGATAATAAAGTATGTTCCATTTTTTACATTATTGAGTTACTTGGCCTTCATAATTATATATGTATACCACATATTTTGAAGTAAATAATTGGTTGCCTGGGGTTTTTCTCATACAATAGTGTTTTCCCTGCCCTGGGAGCTTCCATTAATAGCATGGGGTCCTGATTTTTACATTCACATAATGATCACAACACATCACCTATATACACAATATATATGTGTGTTATGCATTTAAAAAATTGTTACTTACCTCTCTCCCACCACCACGTTTGTCCCCATCAGTCCTTCACTGACAGGACACCGCCAGCCCAACGGGAACATCCAAACCTGCTCGGTGGGACCCTGCCATCAAGACGACGGCAGGCAGTTCACCAACACGGAAGACTGACGTGAAGGCGGTCTTCTGTGTATCGCTCATACATCTAAATGTGCCGGGCAGAAGAGCATCAGCTCGGCGGAGTACTAGATCCTGCCGCCGCGATCTAAATAAGGCCCTAAGCCAGAAGGTAACAATTCCGACTGGAATAAACCTTGTTTCTGTATCCAAGTTGCCCTCCATAGCAGTCGCCCTTGATTTGCATGTATGTCCTGTTTTTGTGCACCCAGATGATGGCAACAGATAATTAAAGCTTTTTAGTGCTATTTCATTCAAAACTTTAGAATTTCAAATAGGTTTCCTGGAGCCTTTTCCCATCCTGGTGGCATTGTCCATCTTGATGGACCAACTCCGCAACCAGGCGGTCATATTTTGGCCTGATAACATGACAGTGGTTGAGTGCATTAACCAGCAGGCTGCCAAATGTAAAATGATACTGAGTTTGTTGAAGGAGATTGTGCTCAAATGCCTGAAACTGAATGTATTGTTTAGGGCCAAGCATGTCCTAGGGGTGCTGAATAATGCCGCTAATGCTATGTCTCATTTCAAGAAGCAGGTTTTCAGGTCCCACCACTCAGAAGCAGCAGAAGCCCCAACGCCTTTTCCGGACCGTCTGTGGCAACTTAGTGCCCAAACCTATCGGACCTCGTGGCAGCCTATTTAGCACCCAAGACAAGGCGGGCTTATGAAGGGGCATTCAGCACCTATTGTAGTGTCCTAGGGGATGGGTGGGTGAGGTTGTGGCCTGAATCTTCCTCTATCCTGTTGTTTTTGGGAGCATTGAGAAATGGGGGGGGTGTTCTGCAGGTTGCGCGCGACTCCACATGGAAGCAATTTCTTTCTTTTCTAAGATGCGTGACCACCAGGACCTAGCCAGATCATTCATAGTGCAGAGGGCTTTGCAGGGATGGCAATGTTTTCAGGGGACCCAGCTGAATACCAGGTGCCCCATTGGTATAGGCACACTAGCAGCAGTTTTGAGTGTCCTAGGGAATGTCTGTAGGTCCACAGAGGAGACTCGCCTCTTCAGGACAGCTTTTATGTTGGATTTCCATGGAACTTTCAGGGTGGGGCAATTGGTGGCCAAAAACAAAAAAGATTTGCAGGGAGGGCTGCATCTGGCTCACGTACAGATTTCTGAGGGCTCGTTGAGTATTGCAGTACTGCGCTACAAAACAGACCAGGTTGGCAGGGGGGACCACATCTGTGAGAAGTTTGCCTGGCATATGCTGTCCACTAATTATAGTGGGCACCTTGCACCAGTCCAAACAACCCCTTATTGGAGATAGGTTAAAGACAACCTTATTGAAAGCTATCCTAGTGGTAGCTATGGAGAGCAGCCTTCAGGCTAAGTCTTGAAGGAATGTAAAGCAGCTTGTTTTACCAGTCTATAATCTCTTGAGTGATCAAATGAAAGAGCACCACACCAGGTATATATTCAAAATATATGTATTTATTGCTAAACACACCCTTCTAGTCTCTTTATGAGGCTAGAGTTCGAAGTACATAAGTTAGAAGTTATTAAATCACAGTAATAGCACAAATACACGTTTGGGCCCTAAGGGCGTACCAAACCATATACCAATAAAGTGGTATGCGAACCACGACTGAACTAGACACTAGGCCTAGAGCCTCTAGAAGTGCTTGGACCACAAGGAACCACCCAAGGTAGTGACACAGGGGACCCACGGGAGACAGCGTGCAGTGTAAATACACAACCGCGATACGCCGTTGACTTCTATGGAGAAAGTCGGGATCGGGAAATTAGAGAAAAGGGACACTTAAAAGAGGACTAGGACAAAACCCTTTGAGATCTAGGACTTTGAAGAGTCTCTACCCACGGGAGCACCGGAGTACTAGTGTTACCTCACCCAGGGAAGCCGGGTGCATAGGTGCCTTTCGGGGTCGGGTTTCGTCGTCGATTCGAATGGCGATCTGCTGCAAAGTGCTGCTGGCGGCCAAGAGAAAAGTGTCCGGGTGGATCCAAGAGTGGATCGGAGTTCTGAAGAACCTGAAAGCAGAGGGGACAGAGTCTGGGTCACTAGCCAGTGACCAGGAAGGCGATGGACAGATGCCCACCGATGTCGAGTGCTTCAGGTGCGTTGACGGTCGTCTTGACTCTTCAGCCACGAGGTCCAGGAGGCGTTGTCCGCAACCAGGAGCAGGATTCGGGCTGGTACACGATGTCTGTCGAGTGCTGAGGTGTCGGCGACCAGATTGGACCCAACAAGCCTTGGCAACGGCAAGTCTCGGTGAAGATGTAGATCGTCAATGGTGCAGACCAGCAAGGTCTGTGGAACTCACCCAGCAAGGGTAAGTGAGGGCAGGCCTGGAGCAACCAGGATGCCAAGTTAGAAAAGGATTGGCCTTCGTTAAGGGCTACTAGCCAACGGGCTAGCGACCGCGAAGGAGCCTCGTGACGCTGCACGTGGATCTGGCTTACAGGACACTCGTGGAGTGGGGGCCAGTGATCTTCGGTGCAGGTGGTGCTGGAGGCTAGGGCTACTCGGAGCCCAAAGCACGACTTCTTGGAATACCCAGAAGAGGATGCACTTGCAAATGTGCTCGGTGTCCAGGGGTCACGGTCTCAAGTCACCCACGATAGCCACGGGCCTCAGCTTTGCTGGGGACTCAGGGTAGCCTCGGGGAAGTCTGAGAATCCACCTCTGGTGATGCGATGACTTCGGCGTCCGACAGGAGCTTCAGAAATGTGAACCGGACAGATGCTTCTTTGGTGCCTGCCAAGCAGGGGAGTCACTCCTTGACCCCAAGGGAGATTCTTCTGTCCTCTAATCGTGAGTAGAGCGTCGAAGGTCCAGGATTCAGTTACAGAGTTTCGTCCAGGGATAATCTAAAGTCCTAGGGACTGGGTTCCTACCTTTATACTAAAGATAGGGGTTGGACTACTCTGTGGCCCCACCTATGGGTGGGTCAGGGCAGAGGGGTGGCTACACCCCTTTCCCTTTGTCCAGTTCGCGCCAAAGCAGGGGCTGCAAGCCCCTGATCCGGTTTGAACTGGGGTATGCACAGGGACACCAAATGTGCCCCCAGTGCAGGACTGCAAAGCACCCGAAAGTGCTCCCGCCCAGCCCCAATACACATTATCCTGTCTGGGGAGGTGGTCACACCTCCCTGGGACAGGAAACCTATTGTCCAGGCCTCCCCTGCCGGAGTTTCGTCCAGCAGCAGGAGGCCAGACTCGTGTCTGTGGCAGCAGCATCCATTTAGTGATGCCAGGGCTCTGGAAAGAAGTTACCGGACTAGTCAGAGTTAACATGTCTTTCCCTCTAGAAGGGTGGAATGCTACCCCCGCTGCCAGGATTGGCGGGGGGTAGTATTCCAAGATGTTTGACACCAAACACGACATGTTTAGGTGCAGCCATTCCAAAGTTAGCATTTTACCGCGAGGATATAATGCGCTTAAGAGTATATGGTCAGGCTGCACTACAAACAGCATCAGAGATGGTCTCCGAACGCTGAAGAGGGGCCCTGCTCATGCAGGGGCACCCTCTCACATAGGAACCATGCACTCTGCCTTTAGGATTGATAAGGCCTGCCTTAGGAGTGACTTATAGGTTTATATGTGTGTATGTATTTAGTGATATAGGTAACCTATATCACAGTAAGGAGTGCATGCACCACCTTACCCAGGCTGCAGTAGCAGACCTGTGGTGTCAGTTATGGATGGCCTTCCAGGGGTGGCATAATACATGCTGCAGCCCCTGGCAGGCCTCTGAGGTACCTATGCCCTTGGTACATAGTATACCATATACTAGGGACTTATAAGGGCACTCCAGATCCCAATCAGTGATGTGCCTAAGGCACATGGAAACCATTTTAGAGAGGAAGCAGCTAGGCTGGGGTTCTGATTAGCAGGGCCCCAGCCAGACTAATGTCGAAAAACAGTGAAGCATCAGCAAAAAGTGGGGGTACCCATGTGAAGCAGATCCTACTCTCCTACACAACCCCCCCAAACGTAGGGACATTAAACTAACCTTGCCCAGTTAAGTCTTCATGTTCTAAGTGGAAATACCTAGAGAGTCCATCTGCATTCGCATGGTTACTCCCAGGCCTATGTTCCACTGTAAAGTCCATCCCCTGTAGGGAAATGGACCACCTAAGCAGTTTGGGGTTTTCACCCTTCATTTGTTTTAGCCATAAGAGGGGCTTATGGTCTGTCTGAACCAGGAAGTGTGTACCAAACAAGTATGGCCTCAACTTCTTCAGAGCCCAGACCACAGCAAAGGCCTCCCTCTCTATGGCTGACCAACGTTTCTCTCTAGGGGTCAGCCTTCTGCTAATGAAAGCTACTGGCTGATCCTGACCTTCTTCATTCAATTGTGACAGTACAGCCCCTACCCCCAATTCAGATGCATCAGTTTGAACAATGAACTTCTTGGAGTAATCAGGACTCTGCAGAATGGGAGCAGTGCACATGGCCTGCTTGAGGTCATCAAATGCCTTTTGACAGCTAACTGTCCACTGAACCTTTTTGGGCATTTTCTTAGAAGTTAAGTCATTCAGTGGTGTCACTATTGATCCATACCCCTTGACAAATCTCCTATAGTACCCAGTCAGGCCTAAGAAGGCTCTCACCTGAGTCTGGGTAGTGGGAGCAGTCCAGTCCATGATGGTCTGGATCTTGCTCTGCAAAGGTTGAACCTGGCCTCCACCCACAAGGTGGCCCAGGTACACAACCTGACTCTGCCCTATCTGGCACTTAGTGGCCTTGATAGTCAGGCCTGCCTTTTGCAGGGCCTGTAAAACATTCCTGAGGTGGACCAGGTGATCCTCCCAGGTGGAGCTAAAGACAGCAATATCATCTAGATAAGCTGCACTATAGGCTTCAGTCCTGTGAGAACTGTATTCACCAACCTCTGGAAAGTGGCAGGTGCATTCTTCAGACCAAAGGGCATTACCACAAATTGATAATGTCCACTAGGGGTTGAGAATGCTGTTTTGGGCTTTGCAGTATCAGCTAGTCTGATCTGCCAGTAGCCAGCTGTTAGGTCAAATGTGCTGAGATATTTGGCAGAGGCCAAAGTATCTATGAGCTCATCTGCCCTGGGTATTGGATGGGCATCAGTCCTAGTGACTGCATTGAGACCCCTGTAGTCCACACAAAACCTCATCTCTCTTTTTCCACCACTGGTGTGAGGTTTCGGTACAAGGACCACTGGACTAGCCCAAGGGCTATCTGAGGGTTCAATAACTCCCAATTCCAACATTTTCTGGACTTCAGTCCTGATACAGTCCCTGACATGGTCAGGTTGCCTATAAATCTTGTTTTTAATAGGCAGACTGTCCCCAGTGTCCACTTCATGAGTGCACCAGGTGGTCTGACTGGGTGTCAGTGAAAACATATGTCTAAACTGATTGAGGACTTGCCTGCAATCAGTTTGTTGCTGGGTAGTGAGGCTGCCTGCCAAGGCTGCACCATCAACTGACCCATCGTCAGGGTTCTGTGAGAGCAGGTCAGGGAGTGGGTCACTCTCTTCCTCCTGCCCTTCATCAGTAGCCATGAGCAAGCCCATGTCTGCCCTGTCCACATATGGTTTTAACCTGTTGACATGGAGAACCCTGTGGGGACTCCTGGGTGTTCCTAGGTCTACTAAATAAGTGACCTCACCCTTCTGCTCAACAATAGTGTGGGGTCCACTCCATTTATCTTGGAGAGCTGCTGGGGCCACTGGCTCCAACACCCACACCTTCTGTCCTGGCTGGTAAACAGTCAGAACAGCCTTTGGTCATGCCAGGCCTTTTGAAGTTCCTGGCTAGCCTCAAGGTTTTTGGTTGCCTTTTTCATGTACTCAGCCATCCTGGAGCGGAGACCAAGTACATAGTCCACTATATCTTGCTTTGGGGGCTTGAGAGGTAACTCCCATCCTTCCTTCACCAAGCACAGTGGACCCCTCACAGGGTGGCCAAACAGAAGTTCAAAAGGGCTGTAACCAACCCCCTTCTGAGGCACCTCCCTATATGCGAATAAAAGGCAGGGCAAGAGTATGTCCCATCTACGCCTAAGCTTTTCTGGGAGCCCTTTAATCATGCCCTTCAAGGTTTTGTTGAATCTCTCAACTAAACCATTGCATTGTGGGTGATAGGGTGTGGTGAACTTATAAGTCACTCCACACTCCTTCCACATTGCTTTTAAGTACCCAGACATGAAGTTAGCACCCCTGTCTGATACTTCCTCCTTAGGAAAGCCCACTCTTGAGAAAATTCCCAGGAGGGCCCTTGCCACCACAGGAGCTGTAGTGGTCCTGAGGGGAATAGCTTCTGGGTACCTGGTGGCATGATCCACTACCACCAGGATAAACCTGTGCCCAGAGGCTGTTTGGGGATCCATGGGACCAACAATGTCAATCCCTACCCTTTCAAAGGGCACCCCCACCACAGGTAGTGGTATCAGGGGGCCTTTGTAGTGCCACCTGCCTTGCCACTGGCTTGGCAGGTTACACAGGAGCGACAAAACTCCTTACTGTCTTCAGACATGTGGGGCCAGTGAAAGTGAGGGACAATTCTGTCCCAAGTCTTGTTCTGGCCCAGGTGACCTGCTAAGGGAATATCATGGGCTAGGGTCAATAGGAAGCCCCTGAACTTCAGAGGTATAACCAACCTCCTGGTAGCACCAGGCTTGGGGTCTCTACTCTCTGAGTACAGGAGTCCATCATCCCAATACACTGTATGGGGACCACTAGCTTTCCCAGCAGCCTCAGCAGCAGCTTGCTGTCTGAGGGGTTCAAGGGAGGGGCAGCTCTGCTGCTCCTGGCTCAGATCTGCCCTAGAAGGTCCCCTGTCCCCAAGAACTCAACCTGGTCAGGTTCAAGTTCCTCTGGGACAGTTCCTTCTTCAGGGCTGAGATCATCCCCCTCAAGGGACTGATCTTCCTCCTGAGCCAAGGGGAAGGCACTGCCTTAACCCTACTACTCCTCCTCTTGGAAGGCACTTGGTCCATTCTTCCAGAATCCAAGGCCTGTTCAGTGCTAGACATTTTGGCTTGTGACCTGGTCACAGCAAACACATCTGCAGGGATCCCCAGCATTTCTGCATGGGTCCTGAGCTCCACTTCTGCCCAAGCAGAAGTCTCTAAGTCATTGCCAAGCAAGCATTCGACTGGTAGGTTTGCACTTACCACAACCTTCTTAAGGCCAGTTACCCCTCCCCAGGAGAAGTTAACAACTGCCAGAGTATGGTCTGTTCTGACATTGCTAGCATTGGTCACTTGGTACATCTCACCAAGTATAACTTGCCCAGGATTCACAAGGTCTTGTGTCACCATTGTGACACTTGCCCCTGTGTCCCTAAATGCCAAAGCCTCACGTCCATTGATTAAAGGCTGTTGTCTGTACTTGCCCAGATTACTGGGACTCACAGTGGAGGTCACATCCATGCCTCCATCACAGACTAACACAGCCTGAGTCAGTTCTCTGACTAGGTCAGAGCCCAACTCAGTTCCCAGGGTGAACCCTACTAAACCCTTGGCTGGAGCACTCCCACCAACTGTACTAGGGGAACAGGTGCCTTAGGGGCATTGGTGGGTGCTGGACTGGAGTCTTTGGACTTGGTGCAATCACTGGTCCAGTGGGTCTTTTGCTTACAGACCTTGCACCATGGTTTTCTTTGGCCTTTCCCTTTGGTAGACTGTGAATCCCCACCAGAAGAAGATTTTTGGGGGCCTGATGAAGACTTTTGATCTTTACCCTTCTCCCCACCCTTGTCAGAGTTCTTAGCATCTTGCTTCTTGGTTTCCCCACCTTGGTTCTGTACCTTCTGCTTCACCCTGGTTCTGACCCATTTGTCTGCCTTCTTTCCCAATTCTTGGGGAGAGGTCAGATCAGAGTCTACCAGGTATTGATGCAACAGCTGATTTTGACAGTTATTAAGAATCTGCTCCCTCATTATCAGATTGTACAATCCTGAGAAGTCACACACCTTACTGCCCATCAACCAGCCTTCCAGAGCCTTGGCAGAACAATCCACATAGTCTACCCAGTCTTGAGTCTGTGCTTTTTGGGTATCTCTGAACTTCAACCTGTACTGTTCAGTGGTTAGGCCAAACCCATCAATAAGAGCACTCTTCAAGACCTTGTAATTATCAGCATCCTCCTCTCTAACAGTGAGGAGCTTATCTCTACCTTTGTCAGCAAAGGAGAGCCACAAGATTGCTGCCCACTGCTCCTGAGGGACCTTCTGTACCTTACAGGCCCTCTCTAATGCAGTTATCCATTTGTGGATGTCATCCCCACTCTGGTAGGGAGGGACAATCTTGCTCAGGTTCCTATGGTCATAGGACCTTTCCCTGTCTCTAGGGACATGGCTGCCACCATGGGACTCTAGTCCCAACTTTCTTCTCTCTCTAAGGAGATCTAGGGATTCCCTATCTAAAGCCAATTGCTTTTTTCTGATTTCCAGCTGAGTTTCCTCATACTGGACCAGTCTGTCTCTTCTCTCATGAGAGGATTCCCTCCTGTGAGAGGAGATAGAGCTCCCTATGGAGGTGCCAGAGTGGTTAGACTCCTGAGAAGGAGATCTAGACTTCCTGGGCACACTCTTAATCCTTCCTGGGGGGACAAAGAGGGCATCATTCTGATCATCCTCATCATCTTCCACAGGAGGGATTGGGTTATCCAGGTCAGGGTCATTGTCACCCTCCTGGCCAGTTTCAGAGGGGGGCTGGGGGTATTGGTACCCCTGGCCTCGTCCTCTTCCTCTGCCCCACCCTCAGCTCCTACCCCTTCAGTCCCCAAGGGCTTACTAAGGTCATAAGCCACCAACAACTCCTTGAGGTGTTGGGTGGTGGGGCTTTGGCCTGTCCTTATTTTTCTCAAGTTGCATAAAGCTCTCAATTCCAAGAATGGGAGTGTATCATACTTGGAGGGTGGAAGCTCAATGGCTTCCTGCAAGGATTCTTTAGATCCTACCCTTAAAGACATTACTAGTGTGGTGTGGTGTATGCACTACCTACTCTAGTGTGGCCTACTAAACTCTCTTGAGTTGTAGAAAGGGTTGTGCTATCCCTTAACACACAACTCTAAGTTCAGTAGAACTTACTGTATTCTTAAGCTTAAATTATATGTACCTTAGGTACCTTTAGTGGTTTTCAGTTGATCAATTCAATTGAGATTATCTGGTAAAACAATAGCAAGCTGGAATCCCACACGCTGCACACCAATGTGAGAAGTTGGCCTGGCATATGCTGTCCACTAATTATAGTGGGCACCTTGCACCAGTCCAAACAACCCCTTATTGGAGATAGGTTAAAGACAACCTTATTGAAAGCTATCCTAGTGGTAGCTATGGAGAGCAGCCTTCAGGCTAAGTCTTGAAGGAATGTAAAGCAGCTTGTTTTACCAGTCTATAATCTCTTGAGTGATCAAATGAAAGAGCACCACACCAGGTATATATTCAAAATATATGTATTTATTGCTAAACACACCCCTCTAGTCTCTTTATGAGGCTAGAGTTCGAAATACATAAGTTAGAAGTTATTAAATCACAGTAATAGCACAAATACACGTTTGGGCCCTAGGGGCGTACCAAACCATATACCAATAAAGTGGTATGCGAACCACGACTGAACTAGACACTAGGCCTAGAGCCTCTAGAAGTGCTTGGACCACAAGGAACCACCCAAGGTAGTGACACAGGGGACCCACGGGAGACGCGTGCAGTGTAAATACACAACCGCGATACGCCGTTGACTTCTATGGAGAAAGTCGGGATCGGGAAATTAGAGAAAAGGGACACTTAAAAGAGGACTAGGACAAAACCCTTTGAGATCTAGGACTTTGAAGAGTCTCTACCCACGGGAGCACCGGAGTACTCGTGTTACCTCACCCAGGGAAGCCGGGTGCATAGGTGCCTTTCGGGGTCGGGTTTCGTCGTCGATTCGAATGGCGATCTGCTGCAAAGTGCTGCTGGCGGCCAAGAGAAAAGTGTCCGGGTGGATCCAAGAGTGGATCAGAGTTCTGAAGAACCTGAAAGCAGAGGGGACAGAGTCTGGGTCACTAGCCAGTGACCAGGAAGGCGATGGACAGATGCCCACCGATGTCGAGTGCTTCAGGTGCGTTGACAGTCGTCTTGACTCTTCAGCCACGAGGTCCAGGAGGCGTTGTCGGCGACCAGGAGCAGGATTCGGGCTGGTACACGATGTCTGTCGAGTGCTGAGGTGTCGGCGACCGGATTGGACCCAACAAGCCTTGGCAACGGCAAGTCTCGGTGAAGATGTAGATCGTCGATGGTGCAGACCAGCAAGGTCTGTGGAACTCACCCAGCGAGGGTAAGTGAGGGCAGGCCTGGAGCAACCAGGATGCCAAGTTAGAAAAGGATTGGCCTTCGTTAAGGGCTACTAGCCAACGGGCTAGCGACCGCAAAGGAGCCTCGTGACGCCGCACGTGGATCTGGCTTACAGGACACTCGTGGAGTGGGGGCCAGTGATCTTCGGTGCAGGTGGTGCTGGAGGCTAGGGCTACTCGGAGCCCAAAGCACGACTTCTTGGGAGACCCAGAAGAGGATGCACTTGCAAATGTGCTCGGTGTCCAGGGGTCACGGTCTCAAGTCACCCACGATAGCCACGGGCCTCAGCTTTGCTGGGGACTCAGGGTAGCCTCGGGGAAGTCTGAGAATCCACCTCTGGTGATGCGATGACTTCGGCGTCCGACGGGAGCTTCAGAAATGCGAACCGGACAGATGCTTCTTTGGTGCCTGCCAAGCAGGGGAGTCACTCCTTGACCCCAAGGGAGATTCTTCTGTCCTCTAATCGTGAGTAGAGCGTCGAAGGTCCAGGATTCAGTTACAGAGTTTCGTCCAGGGATAATCTAAAGTCCTAAGGACTGGGTTCCTACCTTTATACTAAAGATAGGGGTTGGACTACTCTGTGGCCCCACCTATGGGTGGGTCAGGGCAGAGGGGTGGCTACACCCCTTTCCCTTTGTCCAGTTCGCGCCAAAGCAGGGGCTGCAAGCCCCTGATCCGGTTTGAACTGGGGTATGCACAGGGACACCAAATGTGCCCCCAGTGCAGGACTTCAAAGCACCCGAAAGTGCTCCCGCCCAGCCCCAATACACATTATCCTGTCTGGGGAGGTGGTCACACCTCCCTGGGACAGGAAACCTATTGTCCAGGCCTCCCCTGCCGGAGTTTCGTCCAGCAGCAGGAGGCCAGACTCGTGTCTGTGGCAGCAGCATCCATTTTGTGATGCCAGGGCTCTGGAAAGAAGTTACCGGACTAGTCAGAGTTAACATGTCTTTCCCTCTAGAAGGGTGGAATGCTACCCCCGCCACCAGGATTGGCGGGGGGTAGTATTCCAAGATGTTTGACACCAAACACGACATGTTTAGGTGCAGCCATTCCAAAGTTAGCATTTTACCGCGAGGATATAATGCGCTTAAGAGTATATGGTCAGGCTGCACTACAAACAGCATCAGAGATGGTCTCCGAACGCTGCAGAGGGGCCCTGCTCATGCAGGGGCACCCTCTCACATAGGAACCATGCACTCTGCCTTTAGGATTGATAAGGCCTGCCTTAGGAGTGACTTATAGGTTTATATGTGTGTATGTATTTAGTGATATAGGTAACCTATATCACAGTAAGGGGTGCATGCACCACCTTACCCAGGCTGCAGTAGCAGACCTGTGGTGTCAGTTTGGATGGCCTTCCAGGGGTGGCATAATACATGCTGCAGCCCCTGGCAGGCCTCTGAGGTACCTATGCCCTTGGTACATAGTATACCATATACTAGGGACTTATAAGGGCACTCCAGATCCCAATCAGTGATGTGCCTAAGGCACATGGAAACCATTTTAGAGAGGAAGCAGCTAGGCTGGGGTTCTGATTAGCAGGGCCCCAGCCAGACTAATGTCGAAAAACAGTGAAGCATCAGCAAAAAGTGGGGGTACCCATGTGAAGCAGATCCTACTCTCCTACAACATCATCTTGCACAAAGCACCAGGTAACGCCTTCTGTTCCGTGAGCAACCTTGAACTATTCTTGGCGCATAGGCCTAAGGGGGAGGGAGGCCACCTTTTAGTGCATTCCGATGGCACCCTTTTGACAAGATTTCAGTTCTCCATGGTACTTGTGTTGGCGTTCAGGGTGGCGGGAATTGACTCCATGGATTTCAATTCTCATTCATTCAGAATTGGGGCAGCCACAGAGGCGACAGTGAAGGGACTCTCGGGGCAGGAAGTGCAGAGGATTGGCAGATGGTCCTTGGAATGCTACAAATGGTATGTTAGGTTGCACATGCTGTTGGTACTACTCAGGATGTAATAACTGTTTCCTTATTGCTTTCTCACAGTTTTCCTTTCTTATGATGCAGGAAGGAAGTCTGCTTTGTCATGTTGATTGCTGAATTCCTGTGCAGCCATGGTGCACACCACGGTGCCAGAGTTGACAGAAGTGTGAGTAATAGGCCATTCGTATGTGCAACGGACAAAACATGTTTTTGCTGCATGTAGCTTTGATTACCGGGCCCACCAGGCAGGCTTCCATGTTTGGGACAGTTGAGGAACACTCAAGAGTCATGACTCCGCAAGGGGGGATGCCTCCGGGGGTAGTGGTGGTACATCTGGGAGGCAATGATTTGGTACACCTTGGCCGGAGAGGTTTATATGAGGCATTGATCACTGAAATAGGATGGCTGGCGAAGAGATTCCCGCAGTCAGTCATAGCATGGTCCCACATCATCCAGCAATTGCAATGGGGAGGAGAGGAGTCGGTCTGGGCTCTCAATCACTCTGTGAAATGAATTAATAAGAAGATGGACAAGTTGTTTAGGTCACCAAAGATGCCAACTTTCCCGCATAGGTGTATACAGGTGGAGCGCTTTTTTGTACAGGATGTGGTCCACCTATCGAAAATAAGTACCAAGATTTTTCCTAGAGAATATTCTAGCATGGTTGACCCATAGGCAAAGTTGTGCACAATCTTCTTGGGGGGGGGGGTTGCAGATAGTAGGTGAACTATGCTGTCCTCTGGCAGGTGAGGTCATGGTTGGAGGGGCATTTATGGTCCATAGAAGGGGCATTTATGGTCCATAGAAGGCATCCTTTTTACTTGGAATAGGTGGGGACAGCGGTCTCTGAGGGCCCTCCAGGGGATGCTTCCAGCAAGTCGGCTAGATGGTACTGGAGTGTAGGAGTGCATGCTGCCAATAGGCCTAAATGGCCAATTCCCGCACAGGTGCATGGTTGCCAAAGCTAGCAGCACAGGCCCTTGGGGGGGAAATTGAGGGTGTAGGGGGTACCCGTGGTAGGTAACCTTGAGGGTATATGGGCTCCCTACGCAAGATCACTCCGGGGGACCTAACAGGTGGACCAGTCATGATCTCACTCGTAGGCTCAATGCAGGATACGCAGGGACAAGACTAGATATGGTTAGGAATGGCTATATATTAGAGCCTATGTTAAGGTTAGCCATCAAACAAAACGTAAATAATACTATATGGGGTGTTATGGGGTGTCTGTGTATTAATTTGTAAAAGTGATATTGAACGTTTTTATATTTGATGTTTTTTGTTGTGCAATAAATACGGCCGGGGTTTTACGACCCCTAACCCAAAAGTTTCAAAAAGAAAGAATTGTGTGTTGTCTGTGCCAAAAGGGGGTGATAGGTGGGCTGGGTGGACCAGGTCAGGGGCGGGCACTTAGCAATATCTTACCATATGTAGGAGGTAGGAGAGGGTAGAAAATAGGGCATCCAACACTTTTTGGCAGGTGCCCTGCTTTCACTCACCTATAAGTGAGCCTCTACGTCATTTGCCCAGAAGCATACAATTTGTGCTCAAGTTCTAAAGCTGGAATTCAAAATCAGGTCTGTCTTTAAAAGTGAAAAATTTGACAACTATGCCACATCTCCATTGTTTCAATATAGAAACATGATATCATACATGTATACATTGTTCTAATAAACCCTATCAAAGGTCTTGCGTACTTAGGACTGTAGCTCGCCTTCCTGCTCTTTGATTTCAATCCATACAATTGAAAATTGATTCACATTCAAGTGTCCCTAAACTGCTGCTACAGTAGCACCAGAAATCTCTGTGCAGCTTCATACTCATTGCACTATTGTAAGTTCTCCACTTCTGCATAGTGTGTGCTGTTTATCTAGTCCATCTACATATATACATATCCAGAATCATTGCATGAGTATTGTTCTTGGCTCTCGCCACCCTCCTCAGCAGATCCCTCACCTATTTTACGAGGCCTCTGAGCCACACTTTTAGACACATTTAACACTTTTACAAAGTCCGTGTGTTCGCCATCATTACATCATCTACCAGTATTTTCAGTGCTTTTCTTACTTCGCTGTTTTCAATACTCTTGTTTACGACGGCCTTTCTGGCCGGGTTTCACTTTCACCTATGCACATTTGTGTGCTCTTTTGACAACAGTTAAAAGAGTGGTGGTGGGCCAGTCTTCTGGGCTGCAAGGCCTCAATTCTGTGCCTAACTGGAAATTCACAAACTGCAGGTCGCAATCAGGATAAATCACTGTTGGCGAAGCGCTACATCATTCTGCCAACCATTTCACGTTGATAGTAGACTTAACACACTTTAAATTCCTCAATTTAGCACAGTATGCTGATTACACTTTTGGGAGCTCTGTACTTTAGCAAGTCCCGTACCATGCTGCACTCCTTACAATTTAAAACATTGCACTGACTACTTCGTACACCTGGCCCTTGGATTCCACACTGTCCATTCTATTGAAACTTAGAGGGTAAAAAAGCTTATCCCAGGTGTGTAAGCCAATACCACCTATGAAAATCAGGTTTACAACACGATTCATTCTTTTAAAATAAGAATATTGGCAAAATGTCCACTTTTCACCTGAAATTATCGGGCTGTACACTGCGACTGTATGCTTAGATGAGTCAGTAAGACACAAACCACGTGCACAATGTATACAGCTTTCAAAGGAAGCAAACGCATCTGCGTATTTCTGCATCTTTAATAGAACTAATTGAACTACACCTTATTGTTAATTGTTGTTTTCGATATGCTGTGCCATAATGACATAAAACAAAAAAAAAGTAAACTTAGCCTTCCCATTCACATGAACCGTGCCACATGACATATTCAAGTGTATCATTGTTCATTTGTCAAAGTTGTTTGTGCAGTTTTGTCACTGGAACTTTCATAAATTGTTTCCTACCGCCAATTAAAACTTGTTGGTAGCAGGTTTGGAAAGGTTACAGTACTTAAACCTGCAGCATTAGCTAGCAGACAACTGCTAAGCTGCCCCTGCCCTGTGTGCTGACTCTTAACCCTGCCCTGAGGTGAAGGAAACACGAGAGGCCTAGCTCTGTGCTGCAATTAGCACTTCTGTTCCAATCTGCATCACAATGCACGCACGAAGCGTGCTCCTACAGATGTGTTCTTAGATATGGGCCAAGGCTTGGGGATCCTCTGTCCTACTCATCTCACCTCATTAGGTTTCCATTGAGACCCGTGAAGCGAACAATCGCTCATTAGTGGATTAGGAGTAATCACCCGTGCTGCTTGTCATTTCGGATGTGTAATGGGCCAATTTGCTGCGGTAAAAATGCCCTGCTATTGTTCTGCTCGGAGTGAAGAGCTGCCATTTAAAAAGTCATGGCTTTACAAAAAGCCACATATGAAAACCTACTGTAAAGAGAGCCCCAAATCATGTGCTCAGGGCTTATATCTGTAATCCGATAGGGCCCAATCTGCAGGGCTCTTAGCAGGTAATGCTGTGGATCCACTGAGGAGGCAGCTACGGTGACCCAGGCTAAGGTGAGCCATGGTCCGCCAGGAGTTCGTTCTGCTTATTTAATCTATACATTATCTAGCACAGTGATTTCTAATGCTACAACCAATCACCAACGATATGAATGCAATGAGGAACCTTGTGCAGAGCAGCAGCGCATCACATTCTACTATGCATCTGATTTCGGCAGTGTATTGAAGTTGGCTATCCAGCTCACGCACATGGAAATGGATGGCCCCAAAATGGAGGTGGTCAGTCCAGCTCGGTAGGCTTCAGGCTACTTACCATGTGGTAAACCTTGTACGTTAGGACCCAGAGTGCCCAGTCTGGACCACATCCCAGTAAACCCATACGAATCGATGACAAGTCATTAACCAGAAATTTGCTATGAGTAACAGGTCGTGTTTATTACAGTGCAGGTAATACACAACATAACAGAAACAAAATGAAGTGTCAAGTGAAATGTAAACCAAACCACCACAAGCGATTTTATCAAAACAGCATTGTAAATACAACACAGTTAAGAAAATATGATGAATCAAGATAATGCATGTATTGAACTTAAAACCTAAGGTGAGCATACCATTATTTACAATGAGGCCCTCCTTGAGCACATCTCAACACTAAAGACTTGGCAACCTTTTATCCCACTTGAACAACACAGGTGAAACTACCTGTAACCCTGAGGGGTGGTCCCAACTCTCTATACCCTTGTCTGTGTCCCATGGTCCCGCTCCCTCCAACATCAGGCTGTTCCAGGAGTGACAAGAAGTGTGACCATGAGGTAGGCATTGCCAACCTTTTCTGTAATGAGAGCTACTTATGATCAGTAAAAGTCGTCATGAGCTACTGAAGGCCATGTAACTTGCGCATTGTTACCAGACACACCTCACCCGGCTTTACTGACTTGAGACCTAATATCCATGGAGCCCGATACTATGGTTTGAACAAAATATTATGACTAGGAGTACTATGATAGGGCTGCCAGGTGCGTCAGTGAGTGCATGGTCTGTGGGAAAGTAGGAACATGTGTGTGAATGAATGGGATATATGCATTTTGGTGACTGAGAACCTGTGTTGTATGTACTTGTGGCACAGGACATAACTTTCCACATATGTGGCACAGTTACATGCACAGTACAAACATACAACCATTTTGTTTTAATGGGAGAAATTTGAACTGAAGAAAAATGTTTTGCAAAAATGTACATAATAAGGAAATAATTTCTGCACTTGATGGAACCTTTTTCTGCTTTAAATTTCTCCCAGTTACAAAAATGACTGTTTTATCCAGTTATAAATATGGCAGTGTGTCTACCAGCTACTGGGAGCAAAATGCCTGCTCCAAGTGACCTGTAGACATGATGCCATATTTATAAGAAGAAAATACAGTCATTTGCTTATGTGTGAGGAATCTAAAGTGAAGTAACATGCCTCATAACACATTAGGACATATTTAGCTTAATTTAAAGTAGAGAAAAACATTAAGACAAAGTTTCATAAAAACCTTTTTCTTCACTTTTAATTTCTCCCATTTAAAAGAAAATGACTGTACTACAGGTCACTGGCAGCAAGATGCCTGCTGTTTATGAATATGGCACTGTGAAAAGGGAGAAAATGAAAATGAAGAGTTAACTTAATCATTAAATTAACTCTCCATTTCAATTTTCTCTCATTTAAAACATTCATAAATATCATTTTGTTCTGATGCTCCAATTCTGAGTTGAGAAGACTTTTAATTAAGAGTTAAATATCTCAGTGCTTCAATTCTGAACCTCTGTGCCCCACATGGATCATACATCTGAGTGGAGCACTGCTCATTATCAGGCTCTGTGATCTGCAGTCTGATAATAATGTAAAATAAACATAGCCTTTCCTTAACTTTAAAATGAAAACCAACACTTATTTATTGCAGTTCTTAGTAGAAAATGAAGTCAAGGCTCGGAGCTACTCTGAAGGTTTCTGCGAGCCACTGGTAGCTCATAATGGACTGGTTGAAGATACCTGCTATGAGCTATAGCCCCATGCCCTACACTGGTGAACTGTGTAGGGTTCACCAGTGTAGGGCACTAGTTGGTCTGAACGTCCCCTAGCCGATTGTTGACCATATCTTCAATGATGTTCCAAGGAGTACGAGATGGAGAGACCCTCTGCTGCTGAGAAGCAATATTGGAGGTATTTTTGCTGTATAACTCCAACCGAAACAAAATCAGGAGACTGGGTAAATCGTGCTGCTCCCAGCATCCAGATTCTGCTCCTGTCGTCACGAAGTCCAAACAGGAAAAGGGGTGGCCAGAGCCAGCCTGGCCTAAAAAGCCCCTGGCCATCATGGCGACAGTGCCAAAGGTGACAGGCAAATCGCTTTGACAGTATCGGCTTCCTGTTGCCCGTCATGTATACTCCAGACAGGCGACAGGAAGCCCAACCTGGAAGTGATCCCTGGTATCCCCCGCTCCGAACCACAATGTCGCAAGAACAGGAGGGGGTGTGGATCCAGGGTGGTCCTGGGCCTTAACGCTCTGCACCCTAAAGCGTGGCTCTTTGTTCATTTGCGTCTGCATAGCAAACAATCCCAAACATGAAGTAAGAATTTAAGTGCACTGAGAAAATAGAGGCAGCAAATCAATTTTGCATCTTTGTTCTAGAGTTTGTGTTGTAAGGAATTGCTCAAACAGGTTCATCTCTACACCTATTAATTTGCCTTACAGCATTAAATGATTCATGGGGTCAATAAGAGTCCTAAGTTAGTTTGCACCATTTTAGAAATTTAAAAAGGAATAGCACCAGCTAATTTTGAAAAGCAAATTAATGTACTACATCAAGGAAAAATCAGTTTACGTCTTTACTTAGTAAATAAGGAGCAATTGCACTGTAAAATTAAACTGGTATTTATTTGGCACAGTAGCTTTAGAGAAAATAGTGTTTGCTCCATTCCTTATTACATAGGCAACAAAAAAGGTGCAAAATGAATATTAAATTCTTGAGCCAAACTTTGCATATCATTAGTACATGTTTGTGACCACAAAAACGTCTATTTTCACTGATTGGTAAGTTCACAACATTATTGTGCCTCTGGGCATAAAGACAAGTTGGCAAATGGGCCCTTTCTCAAAAGGTTGATATTGACAGAGATGCTCCACCATAATGGGTAATGCTGGCGCAAGGCTGAGTGATCATTTCAGAAAATTCCTAATTTCTGCTAATATTTGCAGCCGGATCAAGATCAGTAGTTCCACTGTACTTTAACAATAAACTGAAACCCAAGTGGGCTTCTATTTTACCATGATTTGAAAATTAAATCCATTTGGCAATTTTATAAAGTGTGCAAGCACCAAGCAAGGTTAAGCGTCCACACATTCTGAATCAGAGCCACAGAAAAATACATGGCATGGAAAATATGGGGCAAGTTGTGGCTATCAATGGAACAGACCACAATCAGAGCAGAGGGGGAGGCACTAATCATGCAATATAACTTGGCCCTCCAAAAGTGGTGAGATTAAAATGTATGTAGTTTTAGTTGAGGAAGGCAAATTCAATGAAACACTTAAGGTAATCTGAACTGGGTTAATGGGATTCTAGAATCAAAGTATTCCTTATGACTTCTTATTAGTCTTCTGAACTACTCGTCCATTTCCCCTCTAAACATTTGCCAATGCCCAATGCGTAGGCACAAGAAGCAGCCAATGGAGCTTCGACTGTTGTAAATGGGCATGGCAGGCAAGAGACCCTTTGGAACAATGGGGGTGATTACGATGGCGGACGGACTTAAGTCCACCCGCCATCGTTGCGGGGATTGGGACCGTCCGCCTGTAATGTGGCTGTCCCGCACATGTGATTACGATGCAACCGCCACCGTGGAGTCGCATCGTCTATCCCTAACATTGCAGCGGGTGCTGGTGGCTGCAGCACCCGCAGCAATGTTGAAAATGCAGGTTTTGCATTTCCCTGCACTACGTGGCAGGCACCACACGGTGCCTGCCACCTGGTGCAGGGAAATGGGCACCATAGGTGCCCCCCAATTGCAAAACAAAAGTGCTCCTGAACAACGGGCCCCCAAAGTCAATCCCCGCCAACCTTTCCATGGCGGGATGCAGCATCCTAATGTGGCGGATGGTGCCTGCTAGGCACTGCCACCATTCTAGGGATGCGGGCGGGTCCAACAGGCAATCGCAACGATTGCCTCTGTTGGACCCGTGACGGACGGGCTTTCCGCCCTCCGGCACACCGCCTGCCATCCTTATCTGGTGGGTGGGGAATGGCCTTACGATGGCAGTGAATCCGTCACCGGCAGCCTGCCGGTGGCGGGTTCACCACCATCGTAATGACCCCCAATGTCATTAAGGGTTAGGTCAGTGCGCCTAACAAAATGAATCTTATTCATATACATCAAACTCAGTCAGTTAGGAACAATATTGCAGTTGAAATATTGGCCTGAAGATATATTGAGGCCATGATATTCGCTACCAAAATACCATAAATGTAAGTGTAAAATTTCTGTTATTAATGATGCTTGACAATATTTTGGGAGTTAATATCATTGTCACAGCTTATCTACAGGTTACAATTTAGACTGCGATATTGTGTTACAAAATCAGAAACTTAAAGTTCCTTGACTGATGAAAGCACTCATCATAATGTGATCATGTTAAAATAGCTCTAAAATGGCTCCCCTGGCTCTGAATTCAGGATCAAGGATACAAATCCCAGCACTATCCACAAAAACCACTTGAGTAAAGGTCTGATACACATCCATAAAGTACAGCCTTCTAGATAAAAGCCAGGAATCACTTCACATGAAATAACTCAATGATCTCACATGCATCAAAACATGGAGCCAGGTCCCTGTGAGTCCGTGGCCCAAAACCTTTCGAAATTCCCCTGAATCTATACTGTATGGCAGAACCACACCAC
This sequence comes from Calotriton arnoldi, assembly GCA_963921515.1. Classification (NCBI taxonomy): domain Eukaryota; kingdom Metazoa; phylum Chordata; class Amphibia; order Caudata; family Salamandridae; genus Calotriton; species Calotriton arnoldi. The sequence continues at coordinate 730,766 of CAWUFW010008421.1, read as the reverse complement.
TTCTATTTCAGTAAACTCCTGTGGCACATTTTGAGACAGTAGTAACAATATATTATAGAAGAATGAATGCATGAATATGATTTAAAGAGTGCACTGCAAGACACAAGGGCCCCCTGGCACTGAAGGAAAATGAAACAGCTGCAGGAGCCCATTATCTCTGCAGAAACAACCAGGAAGTAATGACGTTGGTGGAGTGCAGGAAAGAATTCCATGATTTGGCTGCCAGTTGCAAAAAGGGAATCCTGCCTAGTCAAATCTTTGTGAAACGAGGGATAAGGTGGGCACGACTAATTAAAGAGTGCGGGACGGGGCATAAGCAGAAGTCTGTGTCTAATATAGAGGGGACCCGATTGGTAGGGGGCTCTGTGAACTAGGCAGCGTGCCTTAACAGTAGAGTGTTTACATATGGAAAGCCAATGTAGATCTTTCAAGATGCTGGACACTGACTGGTGTGGTGCCAGCCTGAGGATCAACCTGGCCTCTGCATTTTGAACCACTTACAAGAAGTAAGTGAGGTATTTCAGGAAGCCAAAGTATAGCTAGTTCCCATAGTCAGGTCTAGATGGAATAAGAGCTGCTTAACCATTTTATGAGAAGATATTGTGAGTAGAGGAAGCATTTTCCTTTCCATTGCAAGAGTAAAAAATCATGAAGCTGCAATGTGTTTAATACTTTTTGTAGATGTGGCTAGCATAGTGATAGGCTTCAGGACAGAATGCCACCAGGAAGGGCATTAGATAGATGATTGGGGGTAGACCTTCTGCATTATCATTGTTAAGTTTGAGACCTTGGTTGTTCATCCAGTTAGGCACTGCAGACATGGAGGCAATTAAGGCGTCTCTCTGTGTTAGATATGTTGTTGGAAATAAATACCATAGTTTGGGTACCATCTGCATATGACAAGACAAGATCTCAAATCCAACACTCTAATAAGTGCAGAAAGAGGCATATGGTAATATTGAATAATATGGAACTGAAACAGGAGCCCTCAGGGACATATTAAACAGTGTTTTCAGAGGAGCGAAAAGAAGTGAGAAAGACAGAGATATATTGGAAAGAAAGGATGCAAGCTAGTGTAGGACTTTCACTCAGATGCCATCCTGAAAGAGATGCAGATTCAGGGAGGAGTGGAGACTATGTCAAAGGCTGCAGAGAACACAGCAGAGCCAAGGCATTGGAGCTCCCTTGATCTAGAAATTTTGTAAGATTGTGAACTTCGGACAGGAGTGCAGTTTCTGTACTATTTTGAGGTTGAAATCCCAATTAGGTGGCATCAGATAAATTATTAAATTTCTGAAAAGTTGAGAGCTGTCTGTTAAAAATTTGCTCTAAAATCTTGGATGAAAGAAGCAGGAGAGGAATTAGGTGACAGTTACCGTAGCAGATTAGGATCTGCAGATGGTTTCTTCTGAAGGGGTAAGACAATGCCAAGTATCCAAGTTGGAAGTTCCTGGGTGGAGGATAAGTATTTGCATAAATCAGTGAGCACTGGCGCTAAGGTGTCTACTACTAAGGAGAAAATATGTGGCAGCCAGAGGGAAACACAAACTGATAGTGGCAAATGAAGTTCACAGGTTAGTATAGGAAATTCTGGAGGAGAAAACCCTGATCTGGAAATAGAGAAATGTTTAAAAAAGAATTCTGGAAAAAACAATGTAAGATTATCTATAGCTCTTGAGAATGGTGTGATGCGGTTACTGTGGCAGCAGGAAAAGTTGGTTTTTGACAATAGAGGGCAGATCCCTAGTAGGGTTGTTAGATGTTTCAACTCTCGGAATAGTATAAAGCACTAGTGGTACAGATCAGACATTGGTATCTTTTTTTCGCCTCCATGTAGGCTACTTTGGATTCCTTGCTGTATGTATTTCTCCAGGTCCACACTAAGGTTTTGCAATGATACTTGGCTGTTCTTAATTCCTATGAAAACTAAGAGGCAGAAGGAGCTTTTATGGAGGGGCAATGAGGTAATGGGGGATAACATCCAGGGCCAAACATCTGCAATTGGTGAAATCATTAGTGGTTTCTAATATATTTTAGATAGATAGGGAGAAGCATTAGCTAACACTTTTGCAAGCTTATCTTGATTTTAAACCAATTGCAAGTGATCCTGTGGACTGGCACAATCCCTTTGGGAATGTTTAAATGAACAAGAGGAATATGAAAGGTAAGGCAAAGTGGGTGGTCCACAGAAGAGTGAGCAGAGTGCTGACCATGAAGGATTCAAGACTGAACGAAATGGGGTCAAGAATGTGGCACTCAAGTTGGGCTGGTAACATGACCTCCTAATAGAGTCCTAACATGCTTAAGGAATCAGGTAGGGAAGATGATCAGAGTCATGAAGTTTTTCTAAATGAAAGTGAAAGTCGTCTAGGATGGTGAAATTGATGGCATTTAATCTGAATGGAAATTCAATTAGTTCAGCGCCAAAGCAAATTCTGATGGTTGTCTGTGGAAACACTGCAGATAAAAATATTGGTGGCAAATATATCACCCCAAAAAATTGAAAACACACATATTGACCTTATATATTTTATAAAGTCAAACATATTGATAAAAACTATAGAAGACCACAATATCCTGAAAAATGAGTAAGTATATTGAATTTTTACTATTATACACTACATTAACTTTAAAACATGTTAACTTTAAAAATACCATTACACTAAATACATTACACTGATTTATATAAATTTAAAATATACTTTAAAAAAATTGCAAAAAATAAACATATTTACAAAATAAAAAATTACAAAATGCATACCATAACAACTTAAAAAATTAAACTAGCAAACGATTTAATAAAAAATGAATCCTAAAAAATAATTTACATTAAACTAACTTTTCAAAATTAAAAAAATATATAAATTAAAACAATGTAAAAATCAAATAAAAAATTACTATTCCAAATCCAAAATAAGCAAAAGTAGGGAAAAGTGTTGGAATTCGAAAGGGGAAAGTTTAGCATGTCCACTCCAATGTAAGCAAAAGTAGGGAAAGTGTTAGCCTTTGGAAGGGCCAGATTTACTATTCTCACTAGAACATTAAAAAAGTAGAGAAAGTGGTAGACATTGGAGGCATCAGATGTGCTGTTCCCACTCCAATCAGACCAAAAGTTGGGGAAGTGTTAGGCTTTAGTGGGGATGGATTTACTATTCCCATTACAATATAAGCAAAAGTATGGAAAGTGTTTGACTTTGAAGTGGTCATATTTACTGTTCCCATTCCAATCTGAGCAACAGCAGGGAATGTGGTGGACTTTGGAGAGATGTTTACTATTCTAACTCCTACATTTTTTGAATAAAATATTTAAATATAGACAAATAAAGGAAAACATATTTAAAATATTTATTTTATTCATTAAATATAAAACAAAAACAAACTAATTTAAGAAAACAAAATACAAATATCACAAAATTAAATTTGAAAAAATATGAAAAATCTTTTGAATTGAAACACATTTCTACCTATTATCCTAAAAACAAACACAGACAATTTAAATAAATTAAAAAAATTATAACATGAAAATGTATCAAAATTTAGTTAATTAATAAATTAACCAATTATCAAAACAGGTAAAAAATATAAAATGAGCACAATGTAATAAATACCTACACTGATCAACCAATTAACAATTAATAAAAAAAATGAACAAATAATTAAAATGGTAATTGATCAATTATTTAATTTATATAAATAATTGCCAGTTAAAAAATAAATTACTTTAAAAATGCATTATAAATTAAAAACAATATTTTACATTTTAAACAACTTCCCACCCCAATCCTCTACAAACCCGAGAACCTGCTACTAAATTAACAATTTCAAATTAAATGTCAAAATAAATACATTTTCAAATAAAACCTTACAAACTTTATTAAAACAAATTAAATGCAAATATAATTATAATATGAATAACTTAAAATAATAAAATAACTAATAGTTATACTAATTAAAAAGTGATATTTCTTACAACTATATTACTTAAAACAATAATATATGCAACTATATTAAGAAAAACAATATTTTGTCCGAAAACCAATTCTTAAACCAAGCGGTTAATAGATAAGAGCCCCAGAAAAGTAAGACAGTGGGCTAGTCTTAACGGGAGAATAGTAGGCATTCTTCATAAGAATTATTTTTAGTCTCAATACAAGTGCAAGAGAAGCTAGATCTAAAAATAAAGTCTACGCCTCTACCTGATTTATGTAAGCAGTCTTGTCTAACCATGGAATAGTCCTGCAGATTAGTGGATGCTATATCAGGTGCTAAAGTTTCTTTAAGCTATGTCTCATGCAGAAAGAGTGCTTTGGGCCACTTGGAGATTATTAAGTTGTATAAATCTAATGGATGTTTAGGTAATGAATGTGTATTGATTAGAAAGCAACTTGTAAAGGTGATGCAGTGAGAGAAATGGGGCTACGTTTAAGGCAAAGAATGGCATTTAAAGACCATAGTATGGGATGACTATCTATAAGCTCAACGGGAAATAGGCCCATCTAAGGAATGAAAATGTATTTGGCAGTAAAGACGGAAATTACCTGACTTGGCAAGTGCTCACAGCTCATCAGCATCACAGTGGCAACGCTGGCAAGAGTGGATGGTGCCAGATCCAGTGGTCCTGGTGCTGGATGCGGTATGGGTACAGACGGTGCAGATGGACTTGCCTTAAATGTAAAAAAAAAATGTAAGTCCGTTTTTATATAGCGCAGCTACTCACCCTTACGGGTCTCAAGGCGCTGGGGGCCGTAGTGGAAATTAAGTGAGCTATTGCCCAGAGTCACATGGTGCTGAGCTGAGCTGCCGCCGGAGCTGGGGATCGAACCGTGAACCCTGTGCTCCGAAGTCAGCTGCCCTGGCCGCTGAACCACACCTCTTGGCACACTCTCAGTGCATCTTTGTCATTGACATGTAATCTTGTCTGATAAATAGCCCATCATGAGAAAGTGGGTGTTGTTGTGTTGTATATATAAATGCACATGATGTCATACAGTGTTCCTGGTGTTGCTCCGTAGCACCAGGTACACTGTGATGTAATTGGAATGTAGAGGGGAGAGAGTGGAGAGAAGACGGTTGGGGGGCTACAAGAAAGTTTGTTCTTCTATGCTGCTCCCGAGGTGTCAGGTCCTGGAATGGAAAATAAAGTATACTTTCAAAGAAAGAAAGTGTGTGTTCATCACTACAATTGTGGCGACGAGGATGAAATTGGCACAAGAATCTATGCATCGGTCCTAAGTACATCAAGCAGCAGCATCTGAGGTTAATACTACAAAGCCAGAATAGTATGAAGATGGGGTGAACCTCTACAGCACTCTGAGAACACCTCTGATCGAACAGTACAGCACTGCAACTTTGGTGAACTATATACTTTTTATTTTTAAAGACCGGGTGAACCAGTGCTCACTCAACGGCCACTGCTGGACTTAAACTTACTTGTGCATTCAAGGTTGAACATTAGAACTTTCTGCTCACCTCCACGTCACTACATTCTGTGCAGCAGTGCGTCACAGTGGCATCGCACTCTTCTCCACGTCAGCGCGCTATGGGGGCAACGAAACGGGGTCACACATAGGTGCTGCGTGATTCCACCATCTTGGATTCCCCTTTGGTCTGTGTTATACTCAGCATGAGTGAAGCCGTGTCGCAGTAGCAACATGACACCGGATGCGCGTCTTCAAGGAAACAAATAACTTCTGTAAGGGCATGTCACAGTAGCAACAGGATGCCGAAAGTGAATCCTCATGAAAACAGATGCCGCACTTAGCACTGCACCTCATATATTAATGCACTGCATGATTCTCAACAAATAATACTGCCGATGCGATAGGGACAGAGAAGAGAATTTACGGTACTGTGCATATTATACAATTAGCAAAATCTAACTATTTCCTGTTATGTGTCTGCATTACTACTGGCATGGCTTCTGCAAACTCATTAAACTTGACCCCTCCTCAACCGTTCACACCATCACCTGGGGAAAATAAACTAAAAGGCAGGAAGGGAGGGAATATTTATGAAATCGTAATTCTACGTTTGATCACGATGAAGATTTCATGCCTGAAATGAAGAAAAAACTACTCTTACACTGTTTGGGGCCTATTGGGTTGAGAATATACAATCGTATTGCAAAAAAACCCCAGACAACCAGGCCAGGGAGATATCCTTGTTAATGCACTGGAAGATTTGGATAAATACTATGCTCCCACATTTTGCGTGGGAATAGATAGGTATAAATAATATCAAAGAAAGCAGTCAAAGAAAGAATATGGGGTCGATTCCGATTCGGGCCGGAAAAAGCACCAACCGACTCGGAGCCGGAATTAATTCCAGCCGACACGTACCTGTGGCGCCCGACACGCCAAGTACGATGCAAAGCGTGCAAATTCCGACCGACACGTACTGAACCAAAGCCGAACGACCAAGCCGCACGGAAAACAGCCATCCGGCCGGAAAAACACGCGAATCGAACCGACCGACACGCACCCGGAACAAATCCAACCGAAACGTACACGCGAACTCCAAACCGCAAAGTACGATGCAAGGCGCGAAAACCACGACCGAGTCGTACGGAGGACAAGCCGTACGACCGACACGCATACAAAACTGCGAGCCGAAGTAACACAAAACACCGCGACCGACGCGTACGCAGCATAGAAAACTGCACAAACACAGCGTGAACGAAACGGAGAAGACCGTACGAGACAACTGCAGGGTCCGACTCGGTCACAAGAACGTTTCCAACATGCACAGAAAGTACTAAGGAAAAATACACAAAAAAAGGCCAAACAAGCAATTACAAAGCCAATAAATACTGGGGGTGTGGGGACAGAGAACAAAGACACACCCACAACTCCACCCATATAAAGGACACAAATCCCAACCATGATCCTTTGCAAATGCTATTCTACTGCCAGCACTCAACAGACAGCAACCACACACCCACAGCTCATCCCTCACACAAGCCACACACCATCAGCACACCAACAAATAGCTACCTCACATACACCCAGCAAAACACACACTCACACACCTTCACCTGCACACCAACACACACATTACTCACCATCACCACCCATCACCATGCCCCCAAAGAAGAATCACAAGTTCCTAGATTGTGAATTGGAAGTCCTGGTAGACGAGATCCTCAGGGTAGAGCCACAGCTGTTTGGCGCACTGGTCCAACAGACACCCATCTCCCAGAAAACAAAGATGTGGGAGAGGATCATCAACAGGGTGAACGCACAATCACCATGTCTGCGCACAAAGACTGACATCCAGAACAGGTGGTATGACGTGCGCAGGAGGGTACGGGAGCTGCTGAAGAAGGACTACCTCCTGAGCCAATACACCGGCAGTGGCCCTCCTGCCAAGCCAGTATACCTCAGGCCCTGGGAGGAGAAGGTGCGGGCCATCCTTCCGCCAGTGAGCGTCTATGGACTAGAAAACATCCCAGAGCCTGGTGAGTACACAACAAATGTACACAATATTCTGCCACAATCACACACACACATCACTGTCAAGGGGAGAGTCAAACCATGCACTCTTAGCAATTACACAGCAACCAGAACAGAATCATCCCAAAATGTGTATGTCAGTCAGATAAACACAACACATGCCATCTCAAAGTTACATTTAACCGTGTCATCACATGTACAAACACAACTACAACTACAGCTAGGCAGTGGCACAAATATAACTAACAAACACATCCAGACATGTAGCCACCACTACAACACCAACACACAGTGAAGACCACTGAAAGAAAGGAATTCTGTGTATGCTGGGCAAGTCAGTGTAGCCAATAGCATCATGGGAGTCGTAGTCACAGATATTGCTCACCCCCACAACTGTCCCATCAACACCACCATGAACCATGCGCACATCACAGGGAGTGGAAAAGGACTCACAAGATGGCTGACACTGGCTACTGCTGTGGGGAGCACAAGGCCCTGCTGGCAACTGTGCAACAACCAACAGCAGGACACCACTGACTGACATCCTGAGAGACAACTTCCACTCCCTGCAATGGAAGCACGTTCCATGGTGGGATATCTGGCTGGGTGGGAAGGAGGACTCGCAGCACTGACCATAGTCACAAGCACCTCCCCTCACACACCCCCTCAACACAAACTCCACAGAACCCACCTGGGAGAATGCAATGCCTCACATCCTAACTCAAGATCCCACAAAGAACCACCACCCTGGGTTATGTTGTGTGAAGCACAGGGACACTCTTGGGACTTTTAGCCAAACAACTGCCAGGACAACACTCCCAGCCATCCTGTCAGCACAGGCAGCCCACCCCACAGGGAAGCAGAGTCAAAAGGAAGGAAGTATGGGCATGCTGGGAAGTGGGGTGGAGGCAATAGCATGATGGGAGTAGTAGGCACAGATATTGCTCAGCCTCACAACTGGCCCATCAACACCACTCACAACCATGCTCACATCACAGGGAGTGGAAAAGGACTCACAAGATGGCTGACACTGGCTACTGCTGTGGGGAGCACAAGGCCCTGCTGGCAACTGTGCAACAACCAACAGCAGGACACCACTGACTGACATCCTGAAAGACAACTTCCACTCCCTGCAATGCAAGCACGTTCCATGGTGGGATATCTGGCTGGGTGGGAAGGAGGACTCGCAGCACTGACCATAGTCACAAGCACCTCCCCTCACACACCCCCTCAACACAAACTCCACATAACCCACCTGGGAGAATGCAATGCCTCACATCCTAACTCAAGATCCCACAAAGAACCACCACCCTGGGTAATGCTGTGTGAAGCACAGGGACACACCTGGGACTTGTAGCCAAACAAACGCAAGGACAACACTGTCAGCCTTCCTGTCAGCACAGGCACACTACCCCACAGGGAAGCAGAGTCCAAAGGAAGGAAGTACGGGCATGCTGGGAAGGGGGTGTAGGCAATAGCATGATGGGAGTTGGAGTCACAGATACTGCTCACCCTCACAAGTGGCCCATCAACACCACTCTGAACCATGCTCACATCACAGGGAGTGGATAAGGACTGACAAGATGGCTGACACTGGCTACTGCTGTGGGGAGCACAAGGCCCTGCTGGCAACTGTGCAACAACCAACAGCAGGACACCACTGACTGACATCCTGAAAGACAACTTCCACTCCCTGCAATGCAAGCACGTTCCATGGTGGGATATCTGGCTGGGTGGGAAGGAGGACTTGCAGCACTGACCATAGTCACAAGCACCTCCCCTCACACACCCCCTCAACACAAACTCCACATAACCCACCTGGGAGAATGCAATGCCTCACATCCTAACTCAAGATCCCACAAAGAACCTCCACCCTGGGTTATGTTGTGTGAAGCACAGGGACACTCTTGGGACTTTTAGCCAAACAACTGCCAGGACAACACTCCCAGCCATCCTGTCAGCACAGGCAGCCCACCCCACAGGGAAGCAGAGTCAAAAGGAAGGAAGGATGGGCATGCTGGGAAGGGGGTGGAGGCAATAGCATGATGGGAGTCGTAGTCACAGCTCAACATCCCCCACCACATGGCCCAGCAAGCTCACACTCACGCATGCACATCCCACAGAGAGTGGAAAGGCCCATCAAAGATGTCTGACACTGTTGCTGTGTCGTGGGGAGCACAAGGGCATGCTGGGAACTGCACACCAACCAACAGCAGGACACCACTGTCAGCCATCTTGCCATTGCTCTCACACCCACACACACTGAACTCCCCACAAAAGCAAGTAAGTATGGGAATGCTGGGAAGTGGGGTGGAGGCAATAGCATGATGGGAGTCATAGTCACAGACATAGCTCACCCCCACAACTGTCCCATCAACACCACCCTGAACCATGCTCACATCACAGGGAGTGGAAAACAACTGACAAGATGGCTGACACTGGCAACTGCTGTGGGGAGCACAAGGCCCCGCTGGCAACTGTGCAACAACCAACAGCAGGACACCACTGACTGACATCCTGAAAGACAACTTCCACTCCCTGCAATGCAAGCACGTTCCATGGTGGGATATCTGGCTGGGTGGGAAGGAGGACTTGCAGCACTGACCATAGTCACAAGCACCTCCCCTCACACACCCCCTCAACACAAACTCCACATAACCCACCTGGGAGAATGCAATGCCTCACATCCTAACTCAAGATCCCACAAAGAACCACCACCCTGGGTTATGTTGTGTGAAGCACAGGGACACTCTTGGGACTTTTAGCCAAACAACTGCCAGGACAACACTCCCAGCCATCCTGTCAGCACAGGCAGCCCACCCCACAGGGAAGCAGAGTCAAAAGGAAGGAAGGATGGGCATGCTGGGAAGGGGGTGGAGGCAATAGCATGATGGGAGTTGGAGTCACAGATATTGCTCAGCCTCACAACTGGCCCATCAACACCACCCTACAACCATGCTCACATCACAGGGAGTGGAAAAGGACTGACAAGATGGCTGACACTGGCTACTGCTGTGGGGAGCACAAGGCCCTGCTGGCAACTGTGCAACAACCAACAGCAGGACACCACTGACTGACATCCTGAAAGACAACTTTCACTCCCTGCAATGCAAGCACAGTCCATGGTGGGATAACTGACTGGCTGGGTGGGAAGGAGGGCCGGCTGTCAACCAAATACAACCAATGCAGACCATGTTCACACCCCAACAAATACATAGACATGCCCAAATAATGCAGGACAATGTGCTACACCAATATCAACCCCTGACTGTGACAACTTAGGACAATGCAATGTACAGGCCCGCACCCAGAGGCACAGTCACAACTGTCAGGTGTGTCAACCATTGATGCCTGCAGAAACATAACATACATTGTGTGTGTCTCCCAAAAACAGGTGATGATGGGGACACAGCAGCAGACGCTGAGGAGTCCCAGTCCCAGGCTCAAGAGGATACGGAGCTCACTGGTGTCGAACAGCCTCTGCCCTCCTCGGATGAAGAAGACCAACCTGGCACCTCCGGTGCAAGTCAACATGCAGCACCAGCAGGACCACCAGCTGCAGCACCAGCAGGACCACCAGCTGCACCCCTGCACCCACCCCTCCAACGACTGTCACCACAAATACCATCCCTGCCGACATGGACAGAACAAGGAGCACCACCAGCACAGGGACCCTGGACCAACGTGGGGCCATGGACACCACCACCACCACCAACCCCCAAGGGGGACCAGGGTCATCTGTGCGTGCCACTGCACGCACTGCACATGTCGGCAGGGGTGGTGGGAGGGGTGGGAGACAGAGGTCGCTGCTTGCAGAGGTGTCTGGTGTGCATGATGACCCACAACTGGCACGCATAGCCGATGCGTACCAGTCCAGCACCGGAGATCTCAGCCAGGTAGTGGGGCTCCTCAGAGACATGAAACAGCAGCAGGCTGCCCATCATGCCCGCTTGGACTCACACATGTCCCGCGTGGAGTCCAAGTGGGACACACTGCAAGAGATGACGGCGGTGCATAGGGACATATTACAATGCCTCCGCCAGATGAACAGCAACCAGTCTACACCTCCCTGTGTGCCAACAACATCTGGTGCTGAACAAACTGCAACTGCCACAGGGAGGGAGGATGACTCTGGCGGAGAGTCCCCTGCACCGCAGCAGCCTGTACTTGAGGGGCCCCCCCAAAGAAGAGGGGTCGTCCGAGGAGGGGCAAGTGAGAGGCCGATGGCCAAGTGCAACCCCCAGGAAGCCTGAACCTGTTCTGGATGTTCACCTTTGTGCACAAACTGTTCACCCTGTTGACGGCAACACAACTCCCACACATGACATGGGGAGTACAAGTTGGACCAATGTCTCAGACAACTGTGGCCCCGATACTGGGGATTTTGTCTACCAGGACTTTCAATTCATCTAGGAACTTCTGATTGCAATATAAATGTACAGCACTAACCATCCTATGCACTATTCACACAAATGTATCACAATAAACACACTAATACACCATACTTGCCTCTGTTGTGATTCCAACGTGGGTGCTGTCATGGGGATGATGAACTGCAAAATTACACTGTGTATGCGAACTGCAACAGCAAGTACAACACAGGCATGTGAGTAATGGCAACGTGACACATATGAGGGAGACACACCACCAGGGCTACACAACACATACACACCTAGGCCATCTGACTCATTGCCTACACTGATGTTGCCAGGAAAGACGGTGCAATGCACAGACACCACACCTATTCCCAGTTGTAGTCAAGTAGCCCACAGGTGCAGTAAGCAAATGGCAGTCAAATGTGTGACCACAGACAACGCACATCACAAAGTGAAGCACAGGTTTATTACACAGTTGCAACATGTCGTAACCACTACAGATGCAAGGTAATCCCACCTGGCAGCGGGCACACAGTCAACAACTGTAGAAGGAAGGAAGTCCATGGGTGTGGCGCACATCACCTGTAGGGACACAACAGCTACCACCCTGGAAGTACAATCACGTCGTCGGTGGACACAGTTGACCAAACGAATCTGAAAGTACCCTGTGAAGGACAGAAATGACACACAGTCAAAAGCAATGGAGAACAGGACAGAACAGCAAAACTCATGCACAATACATGTTACAAGATACCCACCCAGAACCAAGTTAGCATGTCAACACTGTTGGGGAGTACAGACCACCTGTAAGCACACATCGCTACACACATCCAGTCAAGTAGCCCATGGACACACTCCAACAGCACCAGAGCACCACCTACACATATCATGCCAACTCACATCATTGACATGACACCTCAGGATACTCACATTCAGCTAAAGAAGTTGGTGATGAGCTGTGTGCGGACATCACCATCATCATCATCATCACTGGCATCGTGGTCCAGGCCAGGATCCTCCACAGGTGGCGGATGTTGGTCATTGTCATCCTGGATGAGAGGCAACTCCTTCCGCACTGCCAGGTTGTGGAGCATGCAGCAGACGATGATAATCTTGCACACCTTCGCTGGGGCATATGGGAGGGACCCTCCTGTCTTGTCGAGGCAGCGGAAGCGGCTCTTCAGGAGACCAAATGTCCGCTCAATCACTCTCCTGGTCCGACCATGTGCCTCATTGTAGCGCATCTGGGCTGGTGTCACAGGGTTCCTGAGGGGTGTCAGCAACCACGGCATGTTGGGGTATCCCGAGTCACCTACGGACAGACAAGTGCACATTAGCTGACTTGGAAAAGTGGGCGGAATACTACAGATCAGATCACACACAATGGCACAAAGTCAGTACACACCGACAAGCCAGGCACGCTGGTTCTGCATCTGTGCCATCATCCTGGGGATGCGACTACTCCTCATCACAAAGGCATCGTGTGCTGAACCAGGGAAACGGGCACACACGTGTGAGATGGTCATATCTGCAAGACACACCACCAGTGCATTGACCGAGTGGTAGTGCTTGCGGTTACGGTAGGCCTGCTCCTGGGCCTGTGGTGGTACCAAAGCCACATGTGTCCCATCAATGGAGCCAATGACATGCGGCATCCTCCCCAGGGCATAGAAGTCACTCTTCACGTCAGTGAGTCGTTGCAGTCTAGGGAAATAGATGTACCGGTTCAGGTATAGCAACATTGCCTCCAAAACATCGCGGAGCACACGGCTGAACATGGTCTGTGACATCCCACCAGCAGTCGCCACAGTATGTTGGAAGGTACCGGTGGCAAAGAAGTGTAGGGCTGCCATCACCTTCACCTTGGGGGTCAGCGCTGTAGGATACGGCCGGCCAGGCTGCAAATGTGGGGCCAACTGCACTGCCAAATCCTCAATCAGCTGCCTGGTGAAGCGGTACCGTCGGATGCTGTCCCGTTCCACCATCGTTGCCAGGTCTGGGAATGGTCTATGGACAGCAGGAGCCCTGCAGTGCAGAGGAGAAGAAAGCAAGATTGTCAGTCACCCCACATATGCGGCATTGAACACACTCAATATCACATCATACATCATTATGAGGCACAACTACATGAAGTGTGCAGTTCCGTAAGGACATGTATGGTACATACATGGCCAACATCTGTCATCACGGTTCAACAAGTGGCATCAATAAGTCCCAGGTTGGCCCATTGGATATCATGAGGCCGTGTCACAGTTCCCATCTCCTGCTGCCATGTCACAATCACCCCCCACAGTGACATGTGAGGACAGATGTGCCCCAGGCATCACAGCTCAACGACAGGTACATTCCCAGGGACCCTGTATTGCCACATGGACACTGGCATTACATGGAGTATCAGGTATACACCACAGCAAAACAACCATGACCCCCACAGGTAGTGGTTCCACTTGCCTCTGCAGGACAGACATGGACGTCTGTGACACACACACGCACAACATCAAAGTCCATGCACACACAACGTGGATGTGGAGACTGTCTCCCATTGTGCACATGAAATCAGAGACATTGTAAACACTACATGCACACAGACTGTGGAGGACCATCACTATTGTGCCACTGGGACACCCTGGCTCAAACATACCGTCCCACATGGGACTCACGGGGTATGTGACATGACATACACATACACCACCGTGAAATGTGACCATGGCACATGCACAGATATGAACAGTTGCACATCACAGTGGTCATGTACACGTAACACCCAGGATCCTGTCCCCATGAACACGTGCACAGCCTGGGGGTGGCTGCCCCCAGGTGACACCCACAGGACAACATGTACACCAACATACACACAATAGGAAATGCAGCCTTACATGCCTTATGATACAGTTTGGACAGGCTGTGGTGTTGTAGGTGTGCCCCTCACTCCCTGGGAGCTATCTGTGGCTGGCATATGTTCATCTGAGACAGGCATGGTGACATATGCCAGTCACTTGTACAGGGATGCGTTGAACAGCAATGGACCGATCGGTGCGCCCGGCCGGCCCATTGCATTCAATGTGTGCGGGTACGCGTTGTACCCCTGTACGCGTTGAACAGCAATGGACCGATCGGTGCACCCGGCCGGCCCATTGCATTCAATGTGTGCGGGTACGCGTTGTACCCCTGTACGCGTTGTACCGCAATGGACCGATCGGTGCGCCCGGCCGGCCCATTGCATTCAATGTGTGCGGGTACGCGTTGTACCCCTGTATGCGTTGAACAGCAATGGACCGATCGGTGCACCCGGCCGGCCCATTGCATTCAATGTGTGCGGGTACGCGTTGTACCCCTGTACGCGTTGTACCGCAATGGACCGATCGGTGCACCCGGCCGGCCCATTGCATTCAATGTGTGCGGGTACGCGTTGTACCCCTGTACGCGTTGAACAGCAATGGACCGATCGGTGCACCCGGCCGGCCCATTGCATTCAATGTGTGCGGGTACGCGTTGTACCCCTGTACGCGTTGTACCGCAATGGACCGATCGGTGCGCCCGGCCGGCCCATTGCATTCAATGTGTGCGGGTACGCGTTGTACCCCTGTACGCGTTGAACCGCAATGGACCGATCGGTGCGCCCGGCCGGCCCATTGCATTCAATGTGTGCGGGTACGCGTTGTACCCCTGTACGCGTTGTACCGCAATGGACCGATCGGTGTGCCCGGCCGGCCCATTGCATTCAATGTGTGCGGTACGCGTTGTACCCCTGTACGCGTTGAACAGCAATGGACCGATCGGTGCACCCGGCCGGCCCATTGCATTCAATGTGTGCGGGTACGCGTTGTACCCCTGTACGCGTTGAACCGCAATGGACCGATCGGTGCACCCGGCCGGCCCATTGCATTCAATGTGTGCGGGTACGCGTTGTACCCCTGTACGCGTTGAACAGCAATGGACCGATCGGTGCGCACCCATTGTCAATGGCCTAGCCTGGCAACGGACGCGTTTTCGAAATTCGAACGAGTCGGTTGCTGGAAATTCAGTTGGTCACCCACAACAATGTTGCAAAATCATGTATGTCATGAAGTTGAAGATTTGAAGGATGCTGTGGGCGTGTATTGGTGCTGCTATTCCATGGATTGGCCAGATTCAGAAGATGCAAACGACTTGGACCTATCACTTTGGACACATGGGACAGTATCTGCCTCTGCAGCACATATATATTGCTGGCTGTTCCCCTGAGAGCTCACTTGCCTGCACTACATGCTCCAGGACGACATCTGCCACTGCACTGCTGCTGTCTCTGCCCCCTCTGGACCCTGCAATGGCACGTACTGTGGAGAGAGCCCCAGCCTTCAGCCTTGAGGAGAACCAGGCCCTGCTGGACAGCCTACTTCCACAGTACAGCAAGCTGTATGGGACACCAGGGGAGCAGGTGAGTGTTCTGTGCACTGCCTTTCTGAATGTGCATTTTGTCTGACTAGCAAGGCTGAAAGTCTGCACGCCACTGGCTAGCAGGCTCACTGAGTAGTTGTCACCCCCCATAGTGTGTAGTGACATGCACTGGACAGGTATGGTGCAGTGACAGTGCATTTGAACAAGGTTTTACTTCCCATGCAATGATACCATGTAGTGACTTCTGGCAAACTGTCCATGGGCAGCGTTGCACTGCCTGTGTACATCATGTGCCCCTGTGATTGAGACATGTATATACAACTGTGTCATGCACGGATATGTTGCATGTGTAGTAATGGCCTTTTCACTTTGTCATCCTGACAGGTTAATGCCCATCGGAAGCAGGAGATCTGGAAGGACATCGTCCGGGCTGTCCGGTCCGTGGGGGTCTACAAGCGCCGGATCCGCAACTGCCAGAAGAGGTGGCAGGACCTTCGGGGCTGGACCCGGAGGATTGCACGGGTCCAGCTGAAGCTGTCGCCTCCTCGCAGGAGGGGCGGAACACGGACCCTGACCCCCCACATGCTCCAGATCCTGGCGGTGGTGTTTCCAGACCTGGATGGGCAGCTGAAGGCCAGACAGCAGCAAGGAGGGGTGAGTCAAAGACTGCACTGTGAACTCTGTATTACATGCTATGTGCCCTCCTCTGGCCTGGTTAAACTGCCACAGTACAGCAGTCATGTTGTCCAGGAGCCATGTCCCTCTATTGTGCACTGCCCACTCCTCATCTGATACCCAGGTGTGGCCCTTACATTCAGGGAATTGTGTCACTTGGGACTGTGTCCTTGCAGTTTGCTTCACTCAAGGTGGGGGACAGCATCTGTTTCCCTAACTCTGTTGTGGGCATCATGGGTGGGTCCATTGTTCACACAATGCCTGTGTTCGGACATGTAATCTGCGTGTTGCTTTGATATGCGGTCCACTTGCTGAGCTGAGCCACCACATGTGCCTGGGGTATCTGGCACACACCCATGCAGCGGGTGGGAACAATGTTTGGGCCCCAGGAGTGTGCAGATTACGTGTGTCACACATACATAGCCAGCTATCCACTGTCCAGGGCTCATCCCTCATTCATGTGGGGCAGGACAGTCATGCCTACTCCAGCCCATCCAATACACCTGTACTCCCACTCCCGTGTATCAGCTGACACGTTGTGCGCAGTGATTTGACCCCTCAGGTGTCTGCCTCTGTGTCAGTGTGCTGTGGATTTGTTGCCAGGACTGCTGGGGTGTTTCTCGGTAGGGGCTCAGCATGCCACTGGAGATGTGACCATAGGAGACGATACTTGTGTGTCACATAGGTGTTTGATCAGCTGCCCGTGCAGACTGGGGTATGCGAATGTGAAGTTCAGGCAGCTGTTTCCCATTCACAGCAGATTGTGAGGGGCTCAGGTTCAGAGGGTAGTGTCACAGGTCTCCCATATGTCCAATCGGTATGACCTGGACAGATGAGGGTTAAGATGATGTGTTGTGTGGGGGATGTACATGTGCACTTGTGCAGCTCCAGGACTTGCATTCCCCATGACCTACTATTGTGACACAGTGCAGAGTGTTGTTGTCTGGCTGCCAAGTCATACATCACTGAGACAGTGATGTATGACTTAGCAGTCATGCCTCCGCCATGGCATGTGTCTACTTATTGGTGATCCTGCAGGGGAGTGACATGTGCTACATGCACACCATTGTGGCGATGGCTATCAGGACATGGGTGCATCATGGTGTCTGTCGCTGGTATGCATCACATGCATTTCCTATTTGACTCTGGGCATCCCTTTCATCCGGAAACCTGTACTGACTCAGTGGCAAGAGTTGTGATGTGTGCATGTCCACATGCTACACCGTGTCCTCTGCACTGTCCAACTACTGTGTAGGTGGTGCATGTGTCCACACTGGGGTGTTGCTATCCAACAGACACCAGACAGATGGGTGCAAGGCCATGTGGGATGTGAGTGCCATGGTTGGCATCAGACTGACAATTGGCTTCTCCTGTTCAGTTAGGGCACTTTTAGCAATGTTCAACTAATGATGCCAGGGCTTGCTCTGTAATGTGCTGTGCTCACAGTGGTGTGTGCGTTTGGTGCAGGTGACTGATGTCTGTCTGTTTCCCCATTGTTTGCAGATACATCCACGGCCACGGAAGGGGACAGCTCCACGGACCAGGAGGAGCCGGAGAGCCAGACTGGGTCAGCAGCCGAGGAGTGGTCGGAGGGACCCAGTGGCACGGAGGGCGAGGGGAGCCACACCGAGGAGTCCTCAGCAGCATCCACCTCAGCTGAGGACCACAGCGGCTCGGAGGATGACTCCCTTATGGAGGCGGGTGTCAGCAGCCACCACACCCCAGCTAGTGTTGCTGTCCCCGCCACCACCAGCACCACCACCGCCCTCCCATCGGCTCCCATTCCCCAGGTCCGTGGAGGCTCCCATGTTCGGGAGCGTGTCTCCTTTGGGCCAGGCACCGCACCCCCTGCCCCTGTGTCCCCTGCTGCCCTGAGTGAGGAGTCTGTGTACCTCCTTCGCCAGCTCCATGTAGGGCAGACAGCCATGCTGAGTGTCCTCCATGCGCACACCGCTCTGTTGACTCAGCTGGTGTCGTTCATGGAGGGCATCTCATCGGGCATGTCTGACCTACAGAGGGGCAATAGGTCCATGGACTCCTCCCTGACGGCAGCAGTGTCCCTCCTCAGACAGTCCCTCACCCCTCCTGCCTCTGCTCCATCCACACTCCCCAGCACCTTACCCGTCCCAAGCACACACACACCGGCACAGGCACACACCAGCACACACACGTCCAGCACACAGACACACACGCCACAAACAAAACGCACACGCACGCACAGTCAGGGGACTGAAACCAGACTCACAGGGGATGGGGCCCTGGAACACACACACGCATCCACGAGCACTGCGCAGTCCTCAGTTGCCTCTCCCTCCAAAGCACCCTCCCTTGCCTCACCTGCAACCCCAAAGACCCAGCGGCTCTTCCTCAGTGACCTCGGCCTCTTCCCCTCCGATCCAGCTGATACAGCATTCAGGGGGAAGAGGAAGCCCACCCACACGGAGCAGAGTGCCCCTCGCCCCGGACACCCTCCCCCAGGCGCAGACAGACTGAGGCCCCCACCCGCAAGTCCCCCGGAGTCGTAAGAGCAAGACCCCACCGCCGCCCTGCAGCTCAGGCACCAGGTCTCCTTCCTCCATCCCTCAGGCCCCCACTCCACAGGTGCCCCCACCACACCCTGCCCCAGGTTCCCCCACCCACAGATATACCATCCCCAAGAGGATCCGGCCTTCTCCCCCTGCCACTTGCTCTCCCGGCACCACACCGCCCGCTGCGCTTGTCTGTGCCACTGATGTGGTGAGGGTGTCCTCCCCCTCTGTCCAGCCCACCTTGCCTGTTCCCCATTCTCCTCCCCTGGTGGTAGGCACTGCAGTGGAGTCCACTACCACCCTGTCTGACTTGGGCACTGCAGTGGCGGACCTGTCCACTCCATCTGCAGGGTCCACTGCAGTCGTGCCGGCACCCACAACATCTGAGTCATGCCCCCAGTTGTGCCGGCACACACCATGTCAGACACCTCCACTGCAGTTGTCAGTGGCTCTCCAGCACCCACCACCCCTTCCCTGCCTCCTCCTGGTGAGCCCTGATCCTGTCGCTGCGGTGCCTGGCCTGCCCCCCGGTTGCCCCTCCTAGTGGATTGTCCCTGGTTTTGTGCAGTGCAGGCATGCGTAGGGTGACATCTGCCACTGACTTTGACAATGGACTGGCCATTGGCCTTTGTGTTATTTCTGGACTTTCACTTTTAAACACACATATGCTGAATAAAGCAACTTTCTGTTCTCTAGTGCTTATGCTTCTGATGTACATGTTGTTGATGATGCTAACCATGCCCTTGCTGCAGTGATGGTGATATTTGGTCTCATGATAATGAAGTGTTACTGTGCAGGAACACATGTGGTCCAGGGGGAATGTGTCCTATCCTGTGGTGTATCCATGTCATCCATAGCAGCATCTGAGGGTGTCATGTGTTCAGTATTTGGCAATGGGATTTCCTACTTACATTAGCAATTTCACATCTGTGGCTTCCACCCCTGCACATCTGTTGTGCCTGCCATTGTTCAATTTGTCTACTTCCCTGACCGTGTGGCCATCTCCACTGGACATGCAGGTTTGGGCATCAATGGGGAAGGACTCATCTGTGTTGTCAGTGCAACATTGCTATACAAGTGTGTTGGATCTGTGCTGATGATTTCGTTGGCACTTCCATGACCAGGCTGATGTGACGGGAGCCTTCATTTGGTGCTAATTGTTGATTGTGTGACCAAGTGCTCAGCTGACATGATGGGGCCCTACTGAGGCAACATATGGCACAGCTTTCCTCACACAGGAGTGGAGTCCCCTCATGGCAGTGTGTACTCCTGTGACATTGCCTGCGCCCAAGGTGTGTGTTGTATGAGCATGTCTGTGTGTTCACTTCCGTTTTGCTGTGCATGCTGTGATCCCTAGTGTTGTACCTGTTTGTGATGCTTGCTGAGTTGACCTATGTTCCCCCAAAGTCTTCTCCCTGGGTTCTCTGTGATGTGGGTGCATGGCACATTACTGGTCATCAGGGTGTCACCCATAGGTGTGTTTGCTGTCAGGGCTGAGTTTGTGTGCAGACGCAGATGGGTCACAGTCAGGTTTCCCCTTGGCACTTGTTGTTTGCACCTGTCATGTGATTTCCAGTTTGTGTTATCTTTCAGTGATTGTGACACGTTGTGTGTGTGACTGCTGGCACTCCTCAGGGTCCGGGCTGCAATGTTGGTTGTTGTCTATGTGTGTTCTTTGTGGGTGACCTTGGCTTCTTCATTGGTGTGTGACTGTGGCTGGGATCCCATTGGTTGGTGTGGTATTGCCGTCATGTCCATGTACAGCGTAGTGTGCAGTGTGTCAGACATTCAGGAGTCTTGTTGAGTGGCCATGTGTGATGTGTTTCTGCACCTTGGTTCCCACCCACCACCCTGGGATTGTCATGGGTGCATGTGCAATGTCACCAGTGCATGTGTGCTTCACTGCTGCACATTGTTGGAGGTCGAGGTGTGTGGTGTTGAGTGTGTGCAGATGAGAGTTGTTGCCCGGCTAGACCCCTGCCTCCATGTTGGCCTTGGCTTACTGGCCGTGCTGATTGATTTGTGCTTGTGTAGGTGTGATGGTAGTTTGTTGCTCAGGACACATGACTGTGGTTCACAGTGTGAACGACATTTAGCTTTGTCATCACAGTGGGATTGTAATGCAGCCCAGGGTCACCACATTGTGGGGGCCCTGGGGGTAGTGCTGTGGTGTGTCTGTGTCTTGCTGTGTCAGTTGCTGTTCCTACGTGCCTGTGTGACATGTGTGATTTGTGCTCCCTCTCATCTGACAATGCCTGATTGCCCACATAGGGGATTTGGATCCATGAGTTACCTTTGTGTGGCACTGTATGCACATCTGTATAATTGGTATTCAGGCCTCCTCATGTGTTGTGTGGTTGCCTGGGGACACTGGCACCCCCTCACCTGTTGTGTTTGATGTGCAGTGTGGGTCTGCCTGTTTGTGTTTGTGCATCTGCACCACTGCATTGGCATATCTTAGGTGTGCCATTGGCTGTATGTTGTTTGGTGTGTTTCCCCTGCTGTCCCTGGGACTCCTAGGTCATCAGTCAGCACAATGATCATGGTTTGTGTGTCCCATTGCTGCCATGGTATGGTATCTGTTCACCTCACATCTACAGTCTCCACAGGGTATCTGCATTTGTGTGCCCATTGGTGCAAATATGTGGGTCTGCATTCTGATGGTCACTTCTGTCATTGTGTCATTGATGAATGTTGACTGTGTCAGCCCCCATGGGTGTTGTTTGTCTGCACATGGCCAAAGGTATGTCTTATTTGCACTGCAGTATTTGCCTCCCCCAATCTATGTTGCAATGGGACACATGCACTACTTTGCCACTGATGTGTTTTATGTTCTGTGACCAGGAATCATCCATGCAGTTTGGCAGTTGCAGCTTTTTCTTTGTCAACACTTACATTTTGGTCACTGTGATGATGGGGGTTTGGACCCCATTGCCACAATGTTCAAAATGTGCTTCAGCTATGGACCCCACACTTACCTTTTGGTCACTGTGATGATGGGGGTTTGGACCCCATTGCCACAATGTTCAAAATGTGCTTCAGCTATGGACCCCACACTTACATTTTGGTCACTGTGATGATGGGGGTTTGGACCCCATTGCCACACTGTTCAAAATGTGCTTCAGCTATGGACCCCACACTTACATTTTGGTCTCTGTGATGATGGGGGTTTGGACCCCATTGCCACACTGTTCAAAATGTGCTTCAGCTATGGACCCCACACTTACATTTTGGTCACTGTGATGATGGGGGTTTGGACCCCATTGCCACAATGTTCAAAATGTGCTTCAGCTATGGACCCCACACTTACCTTTTGGTCACTGTGATGATGGGGGTTTGGACCCCATTGCCACAATGGTCATGGCCTGCTTGCATTGTGGGGGCCACACACATATATGTGTGGCACTTGTGATAGGGGGTCACATTGTATGTTCAAAGTCATGTTCAGTGTTGTAGGCATTTGACACAGTCTACACACGCTTGTCATGGTGTTGGGGGGATGTCTTTTTCTTGCATTCCCTAGGTTGTGGTGTGCTGGTTGTGTCATGCATTGTCCATCCTATGAGTGGGGGTGGTGTTGGTGGTAGGCATCCAGCCCCCCATGGGTAGAGGTGGTAGTAGTGACAGGCATCCAGCCCCCCTGGCTAAGGGTGGTAGTAGTGGTAGGCATCCAGCCCCCCTGGCTTAGGGTGGTAGTGGTGGTAGGCATCTGGCACCCCCATGGCTAAGGGTGGTAGTAGTGGTAGGCATCCAGCCCCCTGGCTTAGGGTGATAGTAGTGGTAGGCATCCAGCCCCCCTGGGTAAGGGTGGTAGTGGTGGTGGGCATCTGGCACCCCCTGGCTAAGGGTGGTAGTAGTGGTAGGCATCCAGCCCCCTGGCTAAGGGTGGTAGTTGTGGTAGGCATCCAGCCCCCCTGGGTAAGGGTGGTAGTAGTGGTGGGCATCCAGCCCCCCTGGCTAAGGGTGGTAGTGGTGGTAGGCATCTGGCACCCCCATGGCTAAGGGTGGTAGTAGTGGTAGGCATCCAGCCCCCTGGGTAAGGGTGGTAGTAGTGGTGGGCATCTGGCACCCCCATGGCTAAGGGTGGTAGTAGTGGTAGGCATCCAGCCCCCTGGCTTAGGGTGATAGTAGTGGTAGGCATCCAGCCCCCTGGGTAAGGTGGTAGTGGTGGTGGGCATCTGGCACCCCCATGGCTAAGGGTGGTAGTAGTGGTAGGCATCCAGCCCCCTGGCTTAGGGTGATAGTAGTGGTAGGCATCCAGCCCCCCCTGGGTAAGGGTGGTAGTTGTGGTAGGCATCCAGCCCCCCTGGCTAAGGGTGGTAGTAGTGGTGGGCATCCAGCCCCCCTGGCTTAGGGTAATAGTAGTGGTAGGCATCTAGCCCCCCTGGGTAAGGGTGGTAGTAGTGGTAGGCATTCAGCCCCCCTGGCTAAGGGTGGTAGTGGTGGTAGGCATCCAGCACCCCTGGGTAAGGGTGGTAGTAGTGGTGGGCATCCAGCCCCCTGGCTTAGGGTGATAGTAGTGGTAGGCATCCAGCCCCCCTGGGTAAGGGCGGTAGTAGTGGTAGGCATCCAGCCCCCCTGGGTAAGGGTGGTAGTAGTGGTGGGCATCCAGCCCCCCTGGCTTAGGGTGATAGTAGTGGTAGGCATCCAGCCCCCCTGGGTAAGGGTGGTAGTAGTGGTAGGCATCCAGCCCCCCCTGGCTAAGGGTGGTAGTGGTGGTAGGCATCTGGCACCCCCATGGCTAAGGGTGGTAGTAGTGGTAGGCATCCAGCCCCCCCTGGGTACGGGTGGTAGTAGTGGTGGGCATCTGGCACCCCCATGGCTAAGGGTGGTAGTAGTGGTAGGCATCCAGCCCCCCTGGCTTAGGGTGATAGTAGTGGTAGGCATCCAGCCCCCCCTGGGTAAGGGTGGTGGTGGTGGTGGGCATCTGGCACCCCCATGGCTAAGGGTGGTAGTAGTGGTAGGCATTCAGCCCCCCTGGCTTAGGGTGATAGTGGTGGTAGGCATCCAGCCCCCCGGGGTAAGGGTGGTAGTGGTGGTGGGCATCTGGCACCCCCCTGGCTAAGGGTGGTTGTAGTGGTAGTTATCCAGCCCCCCCTGGGTAAGGGTGATAGTAGTGGTAGGCATCTGGCACCCCCTGGCTAAGGGTGGTAGTAGTGGTGGACATCCAGCCCCCTGGGTAAGGGTGGTAGTGGTGGTGGGCATCTGGCACCCCTGGGTAAGGGTGGTAGTGGTGGTGGGCATCTGGCACCCCCTGGGTAAGGGTGGTAGTTGTGGTAGGCATCCAGCACCCCTGGGTAAGGGTGGTAGTGGTGGTGGGCATCTGGCACCCCCTGGCTAAGGGTGGTAGTAGTGGTAGGCATCCAGCCCCCTGGGTAAGGGTGGTAGTAGTGGTAGGCATCCAGCACCCCTGGCTTAGGGTGATAGTAGTGGTAGGCATCCAGCCCCCCTGGGTAAGGGTGGTAGTGGTGGTGGGCATCTGGCACCCCCTGGCTAAGGGTGGTAGTGGTGGTGGGCATCTGGCACCCCCTGGCTAAGGGTGGTAGTTGTGGTAGGCATCCAGCACCCCTGGGTAAGGGTGGTAGTGGTGGTGGGCATCTGGCACCCCCTGGCTAAGGGTGGTAGTAGTGGTAGGCATCCAGCCCCCTGGGTAAGGGTGGTAGTGGTGGTGGGCATCTGGCACCCCCTGGCTAAGGGTGGTAATAGTGGTAGGCATCCAGCCCCCCTGGGTAAGGGTGGTAGTAGTGGTAGGCATCTGGCACCCCCTGGCTAAGGGTGGTAGTAGTGGTGGACATCCAGCCCCGCCTGGGTAAGGGTGGTAGTAGTGGTAGGCATCCAGCCCCCCTGGGTAAGGGTGGTAGTAGTGGTGGGCATCCAGCCCCCCTGGCTTAGGGTGATAGTAGTGGTAGGCATCCAGCCCCCCATGGGTAAGGGTGGTAGTAGTGGTAGGCATCCAGCCCCCCCTGGCTAAGGGTGGTAGTGGTGGTAGGCGTCTGGCACCCCCATGGCTAAGGGTGGTAGTAGTGGTAGGCATCCAGCCCCCTGGGTAAGGGTGGTAGTAGTGGTGGGCATCTGGCACCCCCATGGCTAAGGGTGGTAGTAGTGGTAGGCATCCAGCCCCCTGGCTTAGGGTGATAGTAGTGGTAGGCATCCAGCCCCCCTGGGTAAGGGTGGTGGTGGGCATCTGGCACCCCCATGGCTAAGGGTGGTAGTAGTGGTAGGCATCTGGCACCCCCCTGGCTAAGGGTGGTAGTAGTGGTGGACATCCAGCCCCCCCTGGGTAAGGGTGGTAGTGGTGGTGGGCATCTGGCACCCCCCTGGGTAAGGGTGGTAGTGGTGGTAGGCATCTGGCACCCCCTGGATAAGGGTGGTAGTTGTGGTAGGCATCCAGCACCCCTGGGTAAGGGTGGTAGTGGTGGTGGGCATCTGGCACCCCCTGGCTAAGGGTGGTAGTAGTGGTAGGCATCCAGGCCCCCCTGGGCAAGGGTGGTAGTAGTGGTAGGCATCCAGCCCCCTGGGTAAGGGTGGTAGTTGTGGTAGGCATCCAGCACCCCTGGGTAAGGGTGGTAGTGGTGGTGGGCATCTGGCACCCCCTGGCTAAGGGTGGTAGTAGTGGTAGGCATCCAGCCCCCCTGGGTAAGGGTGGTAGTGGTGGTGGGCATCTGGCACCCCCCTGGCTAAGGGTGGTAGGCATCCAGCCCCCCCTGGGTAAGGGTGGTAGTAGTGGTAGGCATCTGGCACCCCCCTGGCTAAGGGTGGTAGTAGTGGTGGACATCCAGCCCCCCCTGGGTAAGGGTGGTAGTAGTGGTTGGCATCCGGCCCCCCCTGGGTAGGGGTGGTGGTGGTGGTGCGCATCCAGGCCCCTGTGTGCATATGTGGCATTGGTGATGGGCATCCCGCCCCTATGGTGCTGCTGTTGCTGGTGTAAGTAAATTCTGCATCCCTCTGTGTGTGTGTGATGTGTCGTGTACGCGTTGTATGTGTTTTGTGGTTGGTGTCTGACTTACCTTCTGCGCCGTACGCGTCCGTGCCTGTTCCGGTAGTAAATGTAGAATATTGGTAGGATCGGGACGAAGGGATTCATGGTTGGTTCGTGTCGTTCGTCTTTCTCATTGCTTCGCGTCGTCCTCGTCGCTGGCGTGTTCGCCTCGTAGCCGTGGATCGAGTTGTGGCGCGAATCGGAGCTTATGTGCGCCTCTCCTGGATGCTTTGACGTGCCGTGCGTAGCGACGGGTTCGGTGCGTACGGAAAGCCCATCGTACTTGTTCGGCCGGACGGGGCTGCATTTTCCCTTCCGTGCGACTCGATTCTGCGTTTCCGGATTCGCCTCGGTCGGAGAACAGGACCTGGATTGGGTGAGTACGACTCGGCCGGATTCTGTGCTGTTGTGCGCATCGTACTTACTCGTTCGGTATGATGTACGGATCGGTCGGGAAACAGGCATTCGCATGGCTTTTTTCCCGACCGAATGGTATTGGGTGCGCCTCCGACCGAGATCGGAATCGGCCCCTTAGTGTGAGAAACTCCAAATGTAGAAGGGATGAGAAAGAATCTAGCCTAACTATTGTCTTAAATCTTTTAGAGATGCAGATGTACTCTTTAACATGTATATTCACCTTCCTCCAAGAACTTAGAATACCCAATGCTCTCTTATATATGTGAAACACTTTAGTTACTTTAGGTGTACTCTCCCTGCAAAGCTAGTTAAATGAATCTATTCATTAATTTTGTACTCCACCCAAATTAATATCTCCTTTCAAAGAAGAAATATGTATAGACAACTTTTTTATTGGTTAAGGGTTGTCAAGGAGTGGTCTACAAAGTTGCCTCTATATATGTTGGCCCACTTATCTGAAAATTCACCCAGCGTCACCTACCCTCATGATCTAATGAACTAGACATTACATGATTGTTCATTTCTTTTGAAAGATAAATGGCTATGCCTCAATGGGAGGCATCAGTTGTAGAATGGAAAGAGGATGAAGCCCATTGTTGAAACATTTTTCTGGAATTAACATTTTTATTTTTCCAATATGTTTATTGTAGTAATGTGATAGAAGGTGTGTATTTTAATATCCAGGGTCCCAGTGCCTTTGCCTTTCATGTATTGTTAAGACCATTTGCTTTTAAAGATAAAACATGATTTTCCATCTAAGAGATTATGTATTTATATGATACTGTCAATGTACAAATAAAATCAATCATTTCATAGCAGTTTGCCATATGTAGCAACAGAAGATATAAAAGATAATACTCTGAACAGCATTGGAACTTGTTAATAAAGAGAAATTTCAAGTATGCCCATGAAGAACTTGTATTTGAACATCTTGATTTTTGAATTGTTCAGCTAATTGTTGAGAGGTTTTGTAGAAGACATTAGGAAATATAGAAAATGTATATTTCCTGCAACATTTACTGTGCTTCTTTGAATTGCTCTTGAAAGGATTAATTCTTTAATTTTTAGGTGCATAAAATTGATCAAGATTGTATAAGGGCAGTTGCCAAGTTTAAGTTTTGAAAGGGGCACCCGACGTGCTCTGGGAATAGTTAAATCTTCAAAACCCTTGGTTCCAATGTATTTATCCAATGGAATGGAGCTTAAGCTGGCTAAAGCCTTCAGCCTTCATTTATAAAAGTTTCTAAGTCTAAAAGTAAAAATTTACAGTGAGATCAACCATCAACTTATCTCCAACCAAAGTCGCTCACCGGTAGGTCACAGATGATGGTAAGGTCCCAATTAAGTATAAGAAATCACTATATCACTTGTTTTCAATTTTCTATATTTGCTGTGGTGAGTTTTTAAAAAACTTTTTTGCAACACTTTTCTTATTATATTTTTGTAAATAAGTTAACTTAGTTTGAACCTTTTAAGCTGTGTAGTCATTGCACATATATCAGATGGATATTCTCAGGGGAAGGACTTGCTGCTTGGACCAATCTTTCAAGGATGATATATATTGATTTCATACAGAAGCCAATTTATACTGGTAAGTCTTAATTGTTTAGACCTTGTGGGAGCTCAGGAACAATTCACATCAATGCTTTCAAATCCCTCACTAATAGCATAAACCTCCAATTTATTACAACAATTGTACCCAAAAAGAACCAAGATTTCGATAAATTAAACATATGGGTCTGGCATTTGTCCATGCCAGGTAAGAAATTGTTGGTGTAAGGCATTACCCTAGATTTAAATCGATGAAAGGACATTGTCAGTTCTGGTGGAACTATTGCTTACAAATGGCAGGCCACTATAGTGGGTACCAGCCATCAGACTCACATATAACATATCCAATTGCAGCAGCAGACCCGAGAACACTTACATTGGTATATGAAGAACGTGATGATGGGGCTGATTCACAGAACTAATCTGAGATAAAATTCTAAACTTACTACTTTTGGTATTCACAGAAGGCATTTAGTAGTAGTAAAGTTAGGAGTCCTAACTTTACTACTACTAAATGCCTACTGTGAATACCAAAAGTAGTGAGTTTAGGAATTTATCTCAGATTAGTTCTGTGAATCGGCCCGATGTTATTAGTGGAAACAAGCAAGGAATTGAAACAAAGTCCTTCATTATGAATTGGGCCAGGAATAGCAGCTGTCAGCCCAATATGAATCATGAAATCAGTGGAAGCATAATGGATCCAATGATTTTCAACTGGTGATTTCGGCTGCTTAGAATAGTTGAAATCTCAGGATGAAACTCCATGGGAAAATAAAGAATTGTGGTGGGAATTGGACTTTGAATTATCAATTTATATGATAATTCATCTATTCTCAGGCGAACCTTATGGTTCAAACTGTAATTACATTTAAATATGCCCTCTGGTATTACTGGTATTTTGGGGAGAAATCCAGGACACTCATATTGAGAGCCGAATGTAGGAGACAAGAGCTAAATTAGTTCACATTAGGCCAAAAACAATCCCATTAACATCAATGTATGTTTAAAACATTATATACTCAAAAACAATTTTCAAATAATTAATTACCAACTACAATCTGAAATATCCCAGCCAGCACAACATCTCTCTCTTGGCCCAGTGAGAGTGCATAATACCAGATGACAACCTTTTTTGTGGAACTTCTTTAGCAGCTTCCATCATTCTCTTTTGTTTGAGAAGTATTTGATATTGCATTGTATTATAATGTATGTGTTATTTATATAGCTCTTTATATACCCCAAGACGGATGTAAAGCATTTTTCAGCATGGTCTGGTTATATTACTTATATACTGCTCCAAAACATGTTGAGGTTTTGAAGAGATATGTTTTGCATTGGGTTCCTGGGCACGCTTCAGAGTGCATTGCTAGAAAGTGTTGATTGGCCTATATGGGAATTGTTAGTGAGGTGACTTAGGTTTGAGGAAGTGGCTCATGTACAGTGGTCTGAATGTCACTATGCATACGCATGGGTGTGGCAGATAGTGTGAGAAAAGGGGCAGCCACATATGGAGATCCTATCTTTATGGTGAATAGTAACATACGTAGAAACAACAGTTGATATATATCAGTAGGGCCTTTTATGGCCTATGAAGCTCAAGAAATAGCATCAGAGGATGAAATTGTTGTAAGCTCTGTTATACCATAATGAAGTGTTATGTGAGATCTAACCAGTGGAAACAAGAACAAGTGTATTGCAGGCTCTGTTAAACAACCAAGGTAAACTGATCGAAATGAGCTGTGCTACTCAAATTAACAAATACACTGAAGGTCAGGATATCCTGGTTGATTCCCAGATAACGTTCTATCCATGCAGTTTGACTCAGTTCTCCATCAGTGCAACATAGGATGACCTAATTTCCTAAGTGAACAACAAAACAGCTCACAAGCTTATATTTCTGAACATCTCCACTGAGTTTGTCATCGTTCATCAACCTACTCTGCTTAAATGTCTCTATATTTCGGCTTCCCATTAAACATCATCTCCTTCCTCACTGATGTGCAGCACTCGTTCAGAGGGCGAGGATTGCTCCACCCATTGTTTGTGCCTCTGTACTCAGCCCTTCATGTCAAATCTATTAGCTTAACCTTCTGCTTCTATGCAAATAACACTGCTGAAACTGGAATTCCATTCACACAGCAGTGGGTTTTCGCTATGACCTCCTGTTCAAGCAACAGGAACACAACAAGCTACAAGAGGCTTTTCCTGAAGATTTCCAGCTGACCAGTTCCAACTGAACCTCCCCTGTACCCTGCAGGTTGACTCTGCTGCAGGGATTCCTGACCCCAAGTGCTATTCCTGAGGTCCTGCAATACTTGCCTGTGTCTGGCTGGCCTCCTCCTACCACTCCTAAAAACCTGGGTCTTAGAAATAGTTTGGCACCAAAGACTTCCGGATGAGCAGGTCAGACCTGCCATACTGATCCAAACAAGGTGCATTGCTGCTAGGCTTAAGATTCAGTCCCGCCCTCAAAGATTTTTCATGATGGCAAATTCTCTGCAGCAGGACCTCATGGAAGCAGTAACCAAACTTGAGGAGTTCCCTTCATCTACAGTCTGAAGCCTTGCCCCGCTGAAGGAATCGGAGCTTCCACAAAGTGACAAAGTGAGAATGAAGAAATCTTGTTCGTTTGAAGGCACCAAAAGTATCCTGCCGATGAAGAACCTTCCTTAAGCATGAAATCCAAATTTCTCTAACTCTGAGCTTTGCTGCCAAAACCAATTTTGGGAACTCTTCCAACAGCTATTTGACCTCATGGAGCCCTCCTCACCTTCGGTCTGCTGCCTTCCTACACTGAATATTTTGGACCTCCATTTTTTTGTCCAAAGGCAAAACCTCTGACTGGGTCAAACCTAGTTTCTGTATCCGACCCGAGCTCCATCGCAGTCAGCCTCAGATGGTGCCTAGGTCCTCAAATCTATGGCCAAAGTAATGATGAAAACAAAATAAGTGATGCTGAACAGACGTGAGATAAAAACAAAAGAAAATGGAATGGCACAAAAGGGGGACTTACTCCTTGAAGTTTGTAACTTAGCATTATGAACAAGATATTGACACCAAGTCCTGATCACAAGTCTGTGAAAATGTGATACGCAGGTCACAACATCAAAAGAATGTTGCTAAGATACTCCTAGCATGGCCCATCATTCTCTGAAGAAAAAGGCCATGACAGAAAGCTGGACATTTTTAATATATACATAGCACAGCATGTCATATGTTAAAATTCACTAAGAACTCATTGAGATATTGAACTATAACACATAAAGGTTGTATGCTTGCAAAAAGAGAAGTGATTTAGGGCAAGAAAGGAAAGGTCATAGATGCAAGAGAGGAAAAATGAAGATGAAGCAAGGTACCACACGTATCTATGGTGCTGGCCTGTTTGTGATGGGTCACTGGGTTTATTGAGTGAAGCTGTCGTCAAGTGTGACACAGCATTCTCACTGAGGCCTCTCCTCTTCCATGAGTTTGCTATGTGAGATTTCCTGTGTTTTGAAAATTGCTTTGCCCAATGACATAACAATTTGAAATTTGCATGACGATATGTTTAGCTCTGTGTTATTGACACACTTTATTGAATTTATCTTGGACCTGGACTTGAATACTTGAAGGCGCCATTTCTGCTTGTTTCACAATTCTTTGCACTGACCTTTCTGTGTAATTCACTACATTCTCCGATCTTTGTGTGAGTTCTTTCATATGGGTAGCTTGTGTAGCTTATTTTAAAGTTGGGAAGGTGCAACTTTAACCCTTTTGCTGCTAGGCCTTTTCCCCCCAAGTGCTAAGCCATATTTTTGACTATTTGGGGTAGTTTGCGCTTAGAAAAGTAGACAAAATTCTGAATTCAGCAAGGAGTCATTTGTGTAGATCGTTCAAGGTTTTTCTATAGAAACTAACAGTTGAAAATAAAAATATTGAAATTGAGTTTAAAAAACAGCCATTTGTGACAACATTTTCACCTGTAACTTCTTCTAAGTATGACAGGTTTTTAAAAGCAATATACCGTTACATCCATTGGACCATTCTGGTGGTGGGGATATATAGGACTTGCAGATTCACCAAGAACCCGAGGAACCCAGAGCCAATAACTGAGCTGCATCTTGCAATGGATTTTCATTGTGTACCGGGTATATAGCAATTTATTTGGTAAAATATAAAGAGTGAAAAATAGGTATGAAGGAAACCTATATATTTCCATAATGGGAACAAAATATAGAGTTTACAAGCAGTGGTTATTTGCACATTTCCAAAATTGTGGGTACCCATACAAGCATGTGAATTAGCGGTCATTTTTCAAAATGACTTCTTTTTTTACAAATTGTCTTACATTTTGAAGGCAGAAATGCAAAGAAAGTGAATTGGTAATAACACTTGTTCTACTATTCTGTGTTCCCCTAACTCTCCCAATGAAAATGCTACCTCACTTGTGTGGGTAGTCCTGGTGCCCGCAACAGGAAACGGCCCAAAATGCAACATGGACACATCACATTTTTCCACAGAAAACTGACCCTTTTTTTGCAATGTGCCTAGCAGTGGATTTTGAACCCTAGTTCAGCCGGCCCCAAGGGAAACCTAGCAAACCTATACATTTTTGAAAACTAGATACCCAGTGGAATCCAGGATGGCGTGACTTGTGTGGCTCTCACCAGGTTCTGTTACCCAGAATCCCTTGCAAGCCTCAAACTTTGAAAAAAAAAACATTTTCCTCACACTTCTGAGATGGAAAGTTCTGGAATCTGTGTCAATCCACAAACTTCCACCCACCCAGCATTCCCCAAAGTCTCCTGATAAAAATGTTACCTCACTTGTGTGGGTAGGCCCAGTGCCCGTGACAGGAAATGGCCCAAAACGCAACGTGGACACACCACATTTTTACAGTGAAAACTGACCCTTTTTTTGCAAAGTGCCTAGCTGTGGATTTTGAACCCTAGCTCAGCCGGCACCTAGGGAAACCTAGCAAACCTATACATTTTTGAAAACCAGACACCAAGAGGAATCCAGGATGGGGTGACTTGTGTGGTTCTCACCAGGTTCTGTTACCCAGTATCCCTTGCAAACCTCAAACTTTTCTAAAAGAAAACACAGTTTCCTCGCATTTCTGTGATGGAAAGTTCTGGAATCTGCGTGGATTCACAAACTTCCACACACCCTGTATTTCCCAAAGTCTGCCAATAAAAATGGTACCTCACTTGTGTCACCAGGCTGACACAGATTTCACACCACCCAGCGTTCTCCCAGGTCTCCTGATAAAAATGGTACCTCACTTGTGTGAGTGGGACAAGTGCCCACGACAGTCAAGGGCCCAAAATGTATTGTGGAGACATCAAAATTACCTATCACAACTGACATGGTTTTGCAAGGGGGGTCACCTGAGTTTTTGGCCCCAGGCTCGGTGGCCATCTAGGGAAACCTACCAAACCCAGACATTTTTTAAAACTAGACACCAGGGGGAGTACAAGGAGGTATGGCTTTTGTGGATCCCTCAACGTTTTCCTACCCAGAATCCCCTGCAAACCTCATATTTAGCTGAAAATAATTACATTTTCCTCTCATTTCTGTGTGGGATCACCGTGCCGGCACAAATGTCCTGCCACATAGCATTTCCCTCAGTCTCCCGAGTAAAATGATACCTCACTTGTGTGGGTAGGCCAAGGGCCTGCGACTGGGAAGGGCAAAAAACATAGGGATTAAGGGGATAGCACAGCGAACTGTAAGCGCTATATTTTTTTTTAAATATGTTTTTAGGTGATTCTGCATTGGACTCCCAGACAAGTTAGGTATTATTTTTATCAGTAGACCGAGGGGAACGCTGTGTTGTAGGACATTTGTGCCGGCACGGTGATACGACACAGAAATGTGAGGAAACTGTGAATTCTTTCAGCTAAATTTGAGGTTTGCAGGGGCTTCTGACTAGCCAAATGCCAGTCCACGGACACCGCCAGCCAAGCGCCAGTCCATGCACACCTCCAGGCAAGCCCCGGTCCACGCACACCACCATCCAAGCGCCAGTACTTGCACACTGCCAGACAAGCGCAAGCCAACGCACACCGCCAGCCAAGTGCCAGCCCACTCACACTGCCAGCCAAGTGCCAGTCCATACACACCCCCATGCCAAACACCAGTCCACACACACCAAATCACATCAAATGGCCTGGCAGTTCACTATTATACTCATGGTTGCTCCCAAAAACTCTTTTGAGTGTGATACAATCTGAAACATGTGCGCACAAACAGCCCAAGATTAGAAGGACAATCAGCACAGTGCATACGACTCTCCATCCGCACACCTCTTCACAAACAGATTCTACATCTCTTACAGAAATTGGTTTTTTTGGGTGTGGGAGGAATTAAATCAGGAAAGTGGTGATCTTTCAATCTAGCCACATCCTCCACCACTCCCACTCTAGGAACACTTGCCTGTTCCACTACAACAAGGCTAGCTACCACAGACTCCTGAAACTGAACAAAACTAATCCTTGAAGCTGGAGAACACTCCTTGAACACAACAAAAGCATTAAAAGTTGCTAAGTTGAAGAGATGAATGGCCAACCTCTTATACCAAATGTAAGCATTACGAACAGCAGAGTAAGGTTCCAACCTCTGATCTACTCTATCAAAACCACCCATGTGCTTATTGTAGTCTACAATGCACACAGGTTTGCGCACTTCAGCAACCTGACCCCAAACAGTCACAGGTAAAGTACTTTCATCATGGATGGTAGTCAGCATGTAGACATCCCTCCTGTCCACAATTTTCACAGCTAGCAATTCATCACTACGCAAGGCACTGCACTGTTTCCCCTCAAGCTTTTTTCAAACAAGCTCGTTTGGGTAACTTTTACATTTAGAGCGGATTGTACAAGCAAGAGTGTCCACTTTGAACAATTCCTTAAACAATTGCATAGCAGTTTAGAAGTTTTCTAGGTACAAATGGTGACCTTTGTTAAAACGTCCTCTAGCAAGTTCCCACACAATGTTCTATGAAACTCCTAAAGTGGACGGACAACCAGGGGGGTCAATACTGGAATCCCTACCAGTGTACACCTAGAAATTATAGACATATCCTGTCCTATTCTCAGACAATATATGCATCTTAATTCCATAACGTGTCCTCTTGCTAGGAATGTACTGCCTAAAAACCAAGCGGCCCTTGAACAGGACCAAAGAGTCATCAACAGCTATTTCTTTCCCTGGAGTGTAGATCTCTGAAAATTGATCTGCCAAGTGATCAAGGACAGGCTGAATCTTGAAAAGATGGTTACAGTCAGAGTGATCTTGTGGCAATGTCGAAGCAGTATCAACAAAATGCAGCATCCAAAGCAAAAGTAAATAATGATCATGACTCATAATTGCAGGAAATATGGCCCTTGCCATCAAGGGACTGATAGACCAATATGAAGACAGGCACGGCTTCCTTATCAAGCCCATCAAAAAATGTAAACCCAAAAATTTCTTCATCTCATCCAGATTTTTGGGAGTCCACCGGGTGCTTTAGAGTGGGGCCTAAGTCTCCCACTGTTGTCCCTCAAATAGTGTTCAGCATACAAATTAGTCTGCTCAACAATCTCAGCCAAAAATACATCATCCATAAAGAACTGAAAAACTGTATAGGCAAAAAATATTCACAATTCACTCTACACCCTGCTTCACCACTAAAGGCAGGCAACACCAGCTGCACCATGTTTGGATCAAGCCAGAATCCAGCACTTCCAATGGGAAGCCTTGCAGCCCCAGGCTGCAATCCAGATGCCTATTGCTGCACCATCGACACATCAGTGTCCTTCTCTAAAACAGGCACTTCATCCGCACTGAGAGTAGCTTCATCCGCACTGAGAGTAGCTTCATCATCAGATGATTCCTCGTGGACAGAAAACTCACTTCCAGAATCTTGCACTTCCTCCTCTGCCTCAGATGCACTGTCAGTCTCATAATCATGGTCAGAGGAAGATTCAAAAAGCATAACAACCACCTGCTGAGCAGTAATCCTGCGACTAGCCATAATCCTTAGTAATAAAGGTAACTTTACTTTGCAAAATAAGTAATAAACAAAATGTGGCTTTATCACAAAGACCTATGTACTCTAAAACAATACCACTCACTTGCCAGAAACAGCTAGACTCACTACCACCTACTCTGCAAAGACACAGCAAGGACCAACAATATCCCACTACAAAAGAAAATGAAAAGAAAATTACATATAAGACAATGACATACACATCATGCACAAATCCAAAAAGAATTTCACGCTCAAAACATAAACTAAATATTCTGCTATTATGACACCACATACAAAAAATTCATTCATGCATGACACTAATACTCATTTGGAGTAAACACAACAAAAATGTTTTTCTTACCAAACACATGCAACTAAGCAAACTGCAGATCAACCACTGCTGAAACCGCAAACAAGAATCAAAAGCTTTGCAGTAGAATAAAAAGCAGAAATATAACATTACAATCGCATATGCAAATAATGCACCAGTCCACACACAATCCACCAGCCAAGCTGGGGGCAGGTGGGCCTAAAAGCATAGGGCCGATCTGCCCCAAGGGGGACAGAAACAGCCAAAATAATCACCCTCGAAAAGGCGAGCAACCCTTGCCCAAGGGGCCACTCACCCAATCGCAGAAATAGATTTTGATGAAATCCCTGGTGTCTAGTGACTTCTGTTCCACTTGGGGGCAGGTGGGCCAAAAAAGTAAGGCTGATATGCCCCCAAGGGGAGCAGAAACAGACAAAATATTCACCCCCATAAACAGTGAGCGAGCTTTCCCCAAGGGGCCACACCCCAACAACAACATTTAAAAAACCCTGGTGCCTAGTGACTTCTGTCCCCTTTAGGGACTGATGGGCCTAAAACATATGGCCGATCTGCCCTGAAAGGGGGCAGAAATGGCCAAAATAATTGCTCCCCAAAGGGGAGAAACCCTTGCCCAAGGGGGGCAAAAAAAGCCAAAATAATCGCCCTCTAAAAGGCGAGCGACCCTCGCCCAAAAGGGTGCTCCCCCAATCACAGAAATAGATTTTTACGAAATCCCTGGTGTCTAGTGGATTCTGTTCCCCTAGGGGCAGATGGGCAAAAAAAATGTAAGCCTGATCTGCCCCCAAGGGGGGCAAAAACAGCCAAAATATTCAACCTCGTAAAAAGGGAGCAACCCTTGCCCAAGGGGCCACTCCACACAACAACATTTAAAAAACCCTAGTGTCTAGCGGCTTCTGCCCCCCTTAGGGACAGATGGGCCTAAAAACATATGGATGATCTGCCCCCCAGGAGGGCAGACAAATAATTGCTCCCCAAAGGGGAACAATTCTTGCCCAAGGGGCCACTCCCCACAAACAAGAAACCCCTGGTGGCCTAGTGGGGCAAACAACATTCAAATTACTGAGCCGATCTGCCCCCCAGAGGGGCAGAAACAGCCAAAATAATTGCTCCCCAAAGGAGAGCAACCCTTGCCCAAGGGGGGCAAAAAAGTCAAAATAATCGCCCCCTAAAAGGCGAGCGACCCTTGGCCAAAAGGGTGCTCCCCCAATCGCAGAAATAGATTTTGACAAAATCCCTGGTGTCTAGTGGCTTTTGTTCCCCTTGGGGGCAGATTGCCCAAAACAGCCAAAATATTCACCCTAATAAAATGGGAGCGACCCTTGCCCAAGGGGCCACTCCACACAACATTTAAAAAACCCTGGTGTCTAGTGGTTTCTGCCCCCCTTAGGGACAGATGGGCCTAAAAACATAGGCCGATCTGCCCCCCAGCAGGGCACAGAAATAATTGCTCCCCAGGGGAACAATCCTTGCACAAGGGGCCACTCCCCGCAATCAAGAAACCCCTGGTGGCCTAGTGGGGCACACAAAATTCAAAATAATGAGCCCATCTGCCCCCCAGGTAGGCAGAAACGGCCAAAATAATTGCTCCCCAAAGGGGAGCGACTCTTGCCCAGGAGGCCGCTCCCCCAAATACGAAACTGATTTATAAAAAATCCCTAGGGGCCTAGTGGGGCACACAAAATTCAAATTAGGGAGCCGATCTGCCCCCCATGGTGGCAGAAACAGCCAAAATAATTGCTCTCCAAAGGGGAGCGACTATTGCCCAAGAGGCCACTCCCCCAAACACGAAACTGATTTACAAAAAAAAAAAAATCCCTGGTGGCCTAGTGGGGCACACAAAATTTAAATTAGTGAGCTGATCTGCTCCCCATGAGGGCAGAAACAGCCAAAATATTTGCTCCCCAAAGCGGAATGACCCTTGCTCATGGGG
The DNA here is from genome assembly GCA_963921515.1 of Calotriton arnoldi. NCBI lineage: Eukaryota > Metazoa > Chordata > Amphibia > Caudata > Salamandridae > Calotriton > Calotriton arnoldi. The sequence goes on along the minus strand of CAWUFW010008421.1, from coordinate 692,155 downwards.
CTGCTCCCCCAAACATAAAACTAATTTAAAAAAAAAAATCTGGTATCTAGTGGGCATCCCTGCTGCACGATTGCGTCCCATGCGCGATCGTGCAGCAGGAATGCTCCAAAGAGACATCGGAGGAAAGGAAAACCCTTTCCTTTCCTCCGATGACCCTTTGTCTAAACCACCCCACACTCCCAAGGGAGAAACTTATCTGTTTCTCCTGGACGCACTGGGTGCAAACGGCTTCCAGTGTGTCCCGTTGTCTCTAACGATGTGGAGGTGGGAAGGGGACAGCGGAAGGGCTTCCTCTGCCATCCCTGGTGGGGGCCCATAGATGGGCGACCCACCGGGGGAGCGCCAGCACTTTCCCCATGGGTGAATGCTAAGTCGGCAGGAAGCCGTCCGATGCACACGCCCACCATGACGTCAGACGGCTCCCGGCCGTCCGACGCATGGAACCGGTTAAGACTGCTTGAGTAGGTGTAGATTTTGACTGGCTGCTCACTTAGGGCCTGACTCACAAAAGTAATCTGAGACAAAATCCTAACTTTACGACTTTCGTGACCACAAAAGGCACTGCAGAGTAACTTTACTACTCCTAAACTGAGACAAATGAATGAATGAATGAATGAATGAATGAAGTGAATCGGGCCCGTACACTTTTATCTTTCTCTTCCCACATCTATTCATGAGTAGTCACTATTTTGGTTTCCACCCCTGGAAATTACCACACTTGCAGCATGTCACTAAATTTTCTAACACGTAATATTATGGTTATGTAATGTTATATTATGCTTGTGTAAGTACTGCTATTGTATCTCTTACATTTTCAAATTGGATTTAGTGACTTTGATAATATCACGCATGGCATTTGAGCTATGCAATATTGTGTATTGTTGGGAATAGCTTTGCAAATGTAGAGCCTTCGGTTACAATCTATATGCAGAACTTCAACTTACAATATCACACTGAAAGTTAAAGAAATCTGTTGCACTTTTGAGTTATATAAGTGCTGCAGTACCAACGCAGTGAATTTAAATCAGTTTTTGTTAATAATTGCAACGTCTCTCATTCACAACGGCATTTAAATTTTCATTTATTGTATCTCCCGGTAGCATTTAAGGACAGTTACATGGCATGAAGGTGCGTTATTATAATGCTTCTGTGCTGAGTGCATTGCAACATAATATTTGATTATTGTGAATTATGTTGAACCCATTCAATTTAAAGATAAAACGCATTACGCAGAGTGCTTTTAGTGTTTCAGAATGTATGTACTTTGAAATGACTGCTAAATGCATTAGAAAGAAATTAAACTGGTAGAACTAAGCCGAAGAAAAGAATCATTTTTATCACCTGGTAATAATATCATTCTTGCTGCATTTGTGCTTCAGCGTTGGGCGTTCCTTTCTTTGAGGGGGTATCCTGCTTCACATCCTTAGCCCTGGTGGGACAGGAGTCCCAGGGCGCGACGCGGCTATTCCTCCCTTCGGCGCCATCATCAAAGGGGACTGCAAGTCCCAGAGGCCAGTGCAACACCCGCAGCTGCCGTCAGTGAGGGGGAGGCGTTGCCATCGCGCTTAAAGCTCTGCCACTGCCCCCGCGGCGCGGGACGCGCGTGGGCCGCGCCCGGGCCAAGGGCGGGCCCGTCCTAGCCCGTCATCGCCAGGGCAGGGCCAGACCCCTTTTAATCACATTTCTGGGACATCTTTTTGCTTTTTTTCGTCTTCTTCTTCTTCACAAAAAACTTCTTGAAGACATTGCTTAAGGTACTGTGTTGTCTTTTCGGTTGCATAACCCATTTATTGTGACTGCTACTTACTTCTCTCTGGGCGTCCTAAAATTAACTATGTTTTAAATCTCCCTGTAAATTCCTCGTTTTCAGTAGTCAGTCTAACGTGTAGTGAAAGCTATCCTTGTTTCCCTTCTTGGTGGCATTAATAATCTATTTGTGAACTTGTTTTTGTCCCAAAGTAACTCCCTTCAAGGTAGGAATGGGCAAAAGAAAAAATATGGAGAGTTCAGGGGGGGCTACCTGCCCTGCCAGCGGGGTGGCCAAGGGGAAAAAGGCTAGGAAAGCAGCAAAGAGTGCAACTGTTACCAACAACTGTGTTATGAATAGAATTGACAGTCTTATTACGGAATGTGAAGGGCTTCTAGGAGTTGAATTGCCAGTCCCTTCTGATCATGTTATTTCCGCACAGGATAAGGATTCTATCCCCCTGCGCCCTACTACTGTTCCCCTGATGTTTCAAAAATCCATTCATAAGGGTGTGGGGAGCGGTCATGAGACTACAATATCGGGCCCAGAGTCACACTCATTAACCAATACCCCATCCCTATTGCCCTCACTTCCAGCTCATGAAGCTGTGGGCTTTCTTGAGCCCTCAATTATTTGTACGAATTGATATGCAGCACTGGCCAGGGAGCTTGACTCCTGTGAGGAAGTGCAACACTTACAGCCCACTCCCACCAACGAAAAGAGCTCATTTGAGATAGGCCCCATTTGTCCTATTTCAGCACAGTCCCTTATCCACATTGTTATTTCACTTAAGGAGGAGGTTGGGTCATTGAAGATGATAATCAAGGAACTCGTGGCCACCGTCAAAATCCTAGTTCATAATAGCACATTGCATACGCCAGCAGCTCCCTCATTATGCAACCCACAACATGCACCTAAAATAGGAGATTCTATAAATAGAGGCCACTCACATGTTCCTGTTATTCCACCTCGACGAGCCACTATGACTTCGACTCTCAAGCAGACAGGCTCCTTTGATGTTCCTCCTCCCAATACCCAGCAAAAGCAACTTTTTTCACAAGTCACGATAAATCATAATAGGTCTACCAATGCCTTAATAGATCCACTCATGGGCATCAATGCCCAAATCCAACAGAATAAATAATCCACCTGCCCTCCTACAAAGGTACAGACGGTCTTTTTGGTTAATGTCCCTAAAGTTGCCCCTGACAGTAGAATGGAGAATGTTGAATCTTTGAAAAATAAAGCCATACATTGGTTACGTCACGTCAGGGGTTGCCGCTCGCTGATTAGGGAAGATATAATTAGGGCACGAAGATGCATGTCCAAAAATAATCCTACAGACTGCATCGAACTTACCTTGACCAGTCCTGACCTGGCGGAGAATCTTTTGGCGTTAGAGTACAGGTCTTGCCCCCCGGATTCTTCATCCATCCAGATTAGGCGCTTCCCAACAATTACCGCAGCAAGGGCTTATGACAACGTGCTACCATTGCCCACATTAGACCTCACTTGAGGCGGTAGATTGACTAAGTTTCGATTTACACTCACGGCAGGAATTAGAATCTGCCCTAACCATTAGCATCCGAAGCCCCCCTAGAACTACCAAATCATGTATTTTCCCTGAACAATCTCAAGCTAGGATAACAGCCAATAGAAACAGTAGTCACCCCGAATGTAGTGTAGGGGATCATGGGGCCGCAGTAATTGGCAATACCTTTGCCACATCTCCTGCTTTACCCCCTTTGGTCGAACTAAACCCTTTGGGCAATGGAATTCCAACTTCCCAGTTAAAGATACTCTCCTGGAACATAGCAGGGCTCCAAAATAAAATGTCCTTACCTGATTGGAATGATTTGATCGAGGAACATCACATCTGTATTTTTCAAGAAACGTGGAGCCTAGTCCCACTATATAAGTCTGGTTATATTTGTTTTTTTACTTCTGCTGTTCACACGGGGAGGGGGCGGCCCTCTGGAGGTCTTATTGTTTGGGCCAAAATTGACATGGGCTGTAAAATCACCGAGCATCAATGTGCGAGCCCGGATATTATGTGGCTCTCCATCAAGGGTAGTAGAGGTGGTGAAACTCTTGAGCTGTTTAATGTTTATATAAGGGGGACTCCTGGGGGCCAAGCATTAAATATTGTTATGTTACTGGAAAAGGAATTATCCAACTGTCCTTCAGATTCATATATTATGATCGCTGGGGATTTTAACTGTACTTTCGAGCCTCTAAGTTCTGAAGATTTGTTGGGGGTAGATGAAGACGACGCCAATTGGGGTGTCCCAATGTTAAATATACCCCCTATCAAGAAGTGGTCCCAGGTAGCAATTCAGATCAGTGCACTCACTCTCGAAGTTGGATTAAGGACTGTGAATGGTAGAACCCCCTCTGACGTTGCAGGGGCTAACACATATAACAGAGTGTCTTGCCCCTCTCGTATTGACTATATTTTAGTCGACATCAGACTCTGGAGATCCATAATAGATATGGAAGTGGTTCCTTCTACTGATAGTGACCACAATACGTTAAGCATGATTATGGAATCGACTTGGGCTCCTTCTTTTCCCCTAATTCAGGGCTCAGGATCCCTCATGAGGACAAAAGAATTGGTCCCTCAAACTGTAGTAGGTACCTTAAATGGCCAAGAGTTGTTGCACAAGAATCCCAAATGGCTGAGATCAGGCACACACTCAGTGAAAATACATTTAAACTGCGGGAGACCTTGAGTGAAAAGGATGGCTTGTCTAGGGTCCCAGAATTATATGAAAGTATGACGATTCAGTTGAGGTCCTTTTTTATTATAGTGAACCACGCTGGTAAACCAGCCGCATGTCGTAAAAACTATCGGACTTGGTTTAATGGGGACTGTAGACAGAAAAAAAAGGCTTTGATTTTAGCAATAAAAAGCAGAAATTGTCCCTTGATTAGGGAAACTAGAAAGGACTACAAAACTGCTATCATCCATGCAAAACTTGAGTGGGATAAGACACATTGGCAAAACTTAAGGATGCAAGCGTGGCCAGGGATCCCAATCTTTTTGGAATATGGTTAGGCAGTCACGGAATAAAGATTCTGATTTAATTGCTAACCATATCGCAAATCAAGATTGGTTTAATCATTTTGGGAAACTTTACTCTGGGCCTAGCCCAACCCTCCAAGTTGGGCTAGTAGACCACCTAAGTAGTTGTCCCATTTCGGATGTCAACGATTTTTTTAAATCAGAAGAAGTAGAGGCGGCCATCAAGAAAATAGTTCCAGCCAAAGCTTCAGGCCCGGATGGTCTTCCGGGAGATCTTTTTGGGCAAATTATATCACGCTTTTAATTAATTCCATTGTAAAGGGTAGCGCAGTACCTGACTCATGGAAAGGTGCAGAGGTAGTACCTATTTTTAAAAAAGGTGCAAGGGACGATCCTGCCAACTACTGCCCAATCAGTTTGATTGATGCCATGCAGAAAGTAGTTGGCAGGGTGTTACTTCAGAGAATTCACCACTGGGTGGATGATAAGAATATCCTCTCCCAGTACCAAGCGGGGTTCAGGGCCTGTACAGGGACAGTGGACCAAGCATTTAGATTGCTTTTAATCTACTGGAAGGTTGTTTTAATTGGCAAGGGCAGTCTTTATTTGGCCTTTATTGACCTGAAGACTGCCTTTGATTTAGTACCCCGTGAGCGGATGTGGCACCTATTAGATGATATGGGGATCCCTCCGATGGTTCTGAATCTGCTGATACGCCTTCATGAGGGCAATTTTGCCCAAGTGAGGTGGGGTGCACAAGATCAGAAGACAGACAGGATCCCTGTAAATAGAGGAGTGCGCCAGGGTTTTGTAATGGTGCCCACCCTGTTCTCCTTATATATCAACGGGGTGGTTAGCTTGCTTCAAGAATTTCCATCTGATGCCCCTTCCCTGGCAGGAGACAGGGTTCCTACTCTGCTCTTCGCGGACGACACTCTCCTCATGTCCAAAACCCCGGCTGGGCTCCAAAAGCTCCTAGATAGATTTAATCTTTTTCTGTGAGTCTAGGGGGCTGATTGTTTACACCTCCAGAAACTAAACTTATGGTGTTTAACCCCTACATGCCATATAGAGGTAATTTTACATTAGACGGGACCCGTTTAGAGCGAGTTACAACGTTTGACTATCTAGGTATCCGGCTCGCTGAAAAAATGCATTGGCGGAATCATATCGATAAAATGCTTTTGAGCCAGAAACGTGCGGCAGGGACGCTAGCCAGAGAACACCGCTCCTCCCAGAGCAGACCTGTGGCTCCCGCCCTTACGATTTATGCAGCCAAGGCAGTTAGCTCAGCCCTATATGGTGCTGAATTATGGGGTTTCGACAATGTGGACGGAATTAGTAGATCTGAACACAAATTCTTAAGAGATCTAGTGATGCTTCCTAGCAAGGTACCACTTAAACCCCTGTTGAGCGACATGGGTAGGCGCTCTTTTAAAGACATAGCCAGGTTACAGCCCCTGTTATTCTGGGCACGCCTACGCCGGACCCCTGAGCTTGCTAGCTATGCCTCTGCGCTTACGGAATTGATGGCCCTAGATGGCAACCAAAGAATCAGTTGGCTCCTCAATCTTAAAAAATCACTACTTGAACTAATTTTATCATTGTGCAAAGTTTTTATGTGAAACAATTTGCCCTTATTATCTTCTGGAAATTTGAATGTACTGTTTTTATGGATTGTATACTTTCCCATGATTATGGTTTGTCTGATAACTTATATTTTTATTGATGATTGCATGAATGTCATTGCTTTTAAGATACTTGCTATCGAATAAAGCTAGCTTTGACAATAATATTTGATTATATGGCAACCCCCATGCCATTTTTCTTATCTGCATACTAACATCATGCAGTATTTTATCAAGCAAACCTATTCATACACAATGACCAGAAAATTGATAGAAACTAACATATATATTTGTACCAATAACAATGCAAATGATATGAGTGTACTAAAAATTCAGAGGTGTTGAACTATTTGACAGAATAGGTGGTAGAAATATATCAGTTTGTAGCAAATAATTAAAGCCTTTGTAGTTTCTTCAGCGATTTCTTAAATGTGAATTGCTACAGTAAATATGTTGTAAATTGAGTAGTGGCAAAAACTGTATGTCATCTTTCCAGGGGCACTGGAAGACTGTCGATGGCACAATATTTAGAGCTCGCAGTAAATATACCATTGGTAAGATGATAACTGAATTGGTCTTAAAAAGGGTCATAGCCTGAAGAACATTCTGATATTTTCAGTAATGCTTAGCAATAACGCAGAGGATCCATTTCACAAATATTTTACTGCAAGTAGGCTTAATTAGGCGCGCTAAACGATACTGCTGATTAAGATATGTGAAAGTATAGAATTTTAATCTACATGTAGCATGGTCGATAATTCAGCTTAATGGATTTTCTATGATCTGGTCTTTGCCACAGTTTCTGTGCTACTGGTGTCTTAAATGCAAAAAGAACATTTGATGGACAGAATGTTGAACAATGTTAAACATTCACCCCAGTACAGAGATCTGGGCCTAAATCCATCATTGTTTTGCTCCCCATGCCATTACAGTTTAAGCCCAGCCATATGCAAATCAGTCTTGACCCTGTTCCACATGGAAACAGTCCAGCGTGAACTGCCAGGCCAGGTTCTCCCTGGACTGGAAAACAAGCATCCTAGGACCTGTTTCGGGGTTTCACCCCTCATCAGCCAGGCTAGCTTGACTCCAGTGGCATGGAGTGCACGGGACCCACGTATGGGCATACCCGTCTCAATCGGGGTGACAAATGCAAAAAAAGCAATTGATGGGCAGATAGTTGAAGATATGGAGCAGCGCTATTTTACAACCATGGGCAGTGGCATTTGCTGCTTTTCGCTGGAAATGTATCAGCATTTGTAGACATCCCTAATAACATTAAAACAAACATAAAGCAACATAAGAATAAAAGTAAAGACAGTTAAAAGCAACAAAACCGTCAAACGACACAACAGAACAACAGGATTTTGCAATACTGCAGTACAAGCACTCTTATTAATCTACGACTGTCATAGACTGGATCTTTGTCAGTTTAATGATTTTTACAGCAGGGCTTTTGTGAATATGACCCTTAGACTAAAACGAATTATACACTTTTTACTGATCCAAGTACAAATGCACTTTTCACCCAAATTGGAAGTACGAGTGGCACATACAGATTTCACAGACTGAGCAGGCTCCCCATAGAAACTTCCACAAAACTGCCAGAATTGTGGGAAATTAAGGGGCAAAGGAGTCACCACTCAAACTATGGACATAACACCAACTCTTCAAAGCTCACCTTATAATGATTTATGCTAAAAGTAATACATACCATTCCAATGATCTTCAATCTTCCATATGTTTAGCAAATGTAACTAAAAACTCTGATTGAAATTGTACTAAAAAGAACATTTTATTCAATATAATGAATCGGAGCCCATGCCAAAGACACTTTTCTCATCAATGATTTAATTGCAAATGTTGCACTGAAACCATCAACAGTGTCATAGAAGATGTCACGAGTGATGTAATATGTGGGGTAATTTGCAGTGCATGCCAAGGGAGCAAGTTATATTTACCTTCGGGCATGAGTTATAGTTTCCAGAAATAATTATAATGGTGGATTTCTAGTGGTTTTGTACATTTAAAACATGACATTGTCACTGAAATTGTTACCTTACCATAACGTTACTATAACTTTAGTTTTTCCCAGTGAATTTGTAGTATTTTTTTACCTAAAGCAATATTTTGTTACCATACGTAAAGGCAACCTCTAGCTGCACCAACCCCCCCACAGGCAGCCAATCCCATATTGCGCATGGGCTTTGGTCATTCCCAGTGGGGGGTTGGCCACGGGGCATGGGTGGCCAACCCAACTGCAAGCAGACAACCACACACTGCGCACACTCTTTGGCCATGTTGTTATGAACCCCAATAGAGGCCTGGGTAGTTACACGACCTTTTACCTACATCTATCCTACCATTGTTCTACATAACAGATCTGACGCTGACCTTTTACCTAGTTAGGTGCTGTATAAATGTTTTTTGGTTTTCCCTGAAAACTAGCCTCATTTATTATGCATGAGGATTCTCAGTATCACAGCAGGATTACAATCTTCTGCATAATAACTCTGTAAAGGGTCACCTCTATCGTCATCCTTTCCCCACTTGCCCATAGTACACTTCTAGGTAGAACCCGTGAGGGTACCTTTCGGGTATATAAGCACTACATCTTCGCTGGGCAGACCAGAGGAAAAAGACTTCCATGCTAACACGCTGATGCGAGACGCTGAGGTCCGTGCACGCAGACACTCCAGCACGCAGTGGTCAGACATCCCTTGCGCAATGTCCATCTCGAGACCAAGATGGAGTCTTTCGCTCTCCCACATCAGGTAATGGGGTTGTCTCTATCCTAAGGGGATTCTTGGCTATACATCTACATCCATGCTAGGTATATTTAGGTACATCTAGTTAGGGTTTGCATCGTAGGAGTACGCATTATTACTGTTATGTATCTATATGCCAGCATATATTCATTGTTTTAGCACTATGGTAGAATTCTACCTTTTCTTTACTCTATTGATTGTCATAACAGTATATATCTGTTTATGTCAAATGGTTGTTGCAGCACACGTATTTTATACTAGAATGATGCTGGTTCAATAAATACTTATTGAAAACGTCCCCACCATTTATTCAGTGTAGCTCTCTGAGACAAAAGTAAGCACGAGTGACTGAGCAAAAAATATTGTACTGTTTCCACGATACCTAAGCGGTCAGAGTTGTCATGTTCGATAGTTGCCAGAAACTATTCGCTCCCAGGTAAGAGGGGCTCATAGTGGCACTGTGAGCTAGCTGGTCTACAGACTAACATATCCTTCGGGGGTGTCTGGAATCAGTCTGGACACCAATCCCCTAGTTTATGTTGTCTAAAACGCACAGATCCTATATAGATTTGTAGGAACTACGCGGCATGGTGCTGCCAACGTTGGTTTGGTTTTTATTTAACGGTCAAATCTGAGTAGTTCAGTCGTGCTTTCTCAGAGACCCCTACTCACATTTACCCAGAGACGTCTGGTGTGGGAAGGGAAAAATCCACAACAGCTGAGTAGGTATATCTTATATATTGGCTGTAGGTTTATTCAAGCTTGAAGGATTATAGTTCCCTACATTGTGCAATAAAACCTTATCTTTTCTACAACTTCCACCCATTATGTCTCAGGCAGCAAATACTGTGGCTGATGGCAGTGCTAATACAAGCAGGGAGGAAGCAGAGCAGGAAGGTGCGATAAACATTTCAGAGAATGTAAGAAATGCATTTGCCGCAAAGTTAGAGAATTCTGGGCACTCAGCATTAGGAGGGACTATAACTTTCGTGACTGAGGCACACGAATCATTCAGGACAGAGGTGTTCTATTCATGAGTGAAATTTCCACCTGCACACGCACGCACAAACACATTCCTGTCTTATGCTCCAGATGAAATACCGTAAGAGTGCTGTCCGTACGAGGACATAGAAGTTCCGCTCAAGTACCAAGAGCATATAAAGTGGTTTAAAGGCGCCCTCCCACACACCACAGAAAAAGTGAGACTTGGTCCGCTCAGCAGAGATGGAGCGACTTGGCCAGTTCTAGTGGCTTACACGCCGCATCCAGAAGTTGACATATTGCCAATAGCAGACTTACATCCACTTCACAAACAAATAATAAAACTTTACAGAAATCTGACACAATTCGTTATGAGAACACTCACACTTCAACCCACAAGGGTTACCCTTTCAGGTCAACTACAAGGGATCGCAACTAAAATTACCCCATAAACACGGAACGCAGTTATGGGCAGAATGCCCATTAAACGTGAGCAAATGCCATTCAGGATAGCACAGAAAATAGCACAGTTAGAGGAAGTGTTTCCACACAAAGGCCCACAAGAAAAACACAGAGTACCGACAATCTGCTTTCCAATGGGGATAGCTCCCCCGATAGAGGATTTTGTAACTTGGGGTGGTCTTTGCTGCCATTTATACCAGGAATCATGGCACCCCTTCAAAGCAATGATACCAGAAGTATTAAGACAAATAAAGAATGAGTATGGAACAGAACCTGCTCTAAACTTAGGGATGAAATTGATAGGTACATTTTCCCAGGTATCTACAATTATGTTAGCTAACATAAAAGGGGAGGCAGCAGCGGTGGCTATACGCCAACGCTTAAGGGAATGTACTCCTGTACAACAGGAGCAGGAATTACCAAAAATCATAGAATACACCTATGCTGAATTAGGTAGAGATGATTTGGGAGCTAGACCTATGAAACCACAAGTAGTGGGTAATCCTGAAAAGGATAACAGTAAGCAAACACCAGATCCTTCCATGAAGAAATGGGACAATAAACAACAATAAAATGAGCAGAATGCATCACAATCATGGGGTGGGTCTCCTCAACATGAGCCCTCTGACAGGAGGTATAACCATAGAAACCGTGATAACATTAAAAAACCTGACAGGTATCAGGAAACTGATACACGTTCCTCTCTTTCCTTTCAGGGTTCACCAAGAAACTCCAAGAGGGAAGGACGGTCAGAACAGAGGTCAGAAGAGCGAGCTAAGTCAAGAGACACACATCGCAGTTCAGACTTTAATATCAAAAAAGAAGATAAACCAAAATCAAAACGTCAATTTAAAAAGAAGAAAGTAGCAAGCCTTAAAATAAGAAATGCCCAGGCTGCTGAGGACTCAGCTTCTGAACTGGGAATGGGCTCTGAGGATACTAGACAGTGCAGTAGAAGTAACAATAGCTCGCCAAAACCTGATGGAATTTCTGGTGATAGCGGTGTTGAATGAACATATCACGGTGGAGACACCTGATACTAGGGTAAGTGTCCCACACCAGTTATACGAAATAACACTCCATATGGAGGGGGACATACCAAGGAAGGTTAAAGGTCTCTTTTGGGAGAACCTGTCCTTTGGATACGACATTCTTTTAGCAGAAAAAGATTGGCCGCCTGAGTTTGTTATGGACTGCCCAAAGGGAGAAACAGTAATTTTACCAGCCCTCTCCGACCTCGTTCCAGAATCACTGAAACATTCATACGCGCAGGAGTGGGCGGTAGCATTAGCTCCTGCATTATACTGCAATCATGTGGAGTGGGATGCTGAGTCACCTCACCATGTAATCCCAGTAAAAACTACTCCAACTCTACAGAAACAGTACCCAATAAAACATGATGCTAAGAAACAAGTTAGGGAGATTTTAGATAAACTTGAATACCAACGTGTAATACAGAATTGCATCTTTTCCATGAATAATCCTTTGTTTCTCGTAAAGAAACCCGATAATTCATATTGTCTAGTTTTAGACTACAGGCATTTGAACACATGCACAAACACATTTGCAGTACAAAATGCACACAGCACCGCATTAATGAATAACATTATGCGGAAAAAATACAAAACAACACTAGATATCTCAAATGGATTATTCTGCCAGAATATAGCGCCTGAAAGCAGATATTTGACAGTATTTTCAGCCTTAGGCACTCAGCATCAATTCTGTTGACTTCCCCAAGGGTATAAAAATAGCCCTGGGTTGTTCTCAGGAAGAGTAACAGAGTTGCTTCAAAATTTTGATGAGGAGGCATTGTTCTATGTAGATGATATCTATCAGACGGACAATTAATTATTGGATCCTTTGACCAGAGTGAACAACATAATTCTGGGGTTCGCCTCTGAGGGCTACAAATTTAACTTTACAAAATCAAAAATTCCCCACCTCGATGTCCTATTTTTGGGATATGAGCTCTCAAGTGAAGGGAAAATCCTTGCAGCTAACTTTTTAGAAAGTGTGCACTGCTCCAACCTCCAAAGACTCTAAAAAACTTACAATCCATATTAGGATTCCTAAATTTTGGCAGAATATACATTTTGGATTACGCAGAAAGAGTAAAACCTTTCTACAATTTAATCAGACCTGACTTTTCAGTCCGAAACTGGACGCAGGAAGACACAGAAATACTACGTTCCCTACAAGCTGAAATGATAGCTTCAAAACACTTACACACACGTGTAAACTTCATACATTTGTTGATCCGTGTAATCATGGGTCAATCCGGGTACACATACCTAACCTTCAATGAAGGCGAAACAGTACCCATTGCATACAAATCTCACACAAACGCTGAGATGCACTTTGCGTCAACTGAAAAAAAAATTAACAGCAGTACAGACAGCTGTAGTGAGAGAAAGAGCACTGGCTCAGGGGAAACAAATAATTGTCGTAACTCCAGTACCAACCTTAGAGGCTTTTACAAAAGCAAGTTTTCCAAGCGCTAAAGCGTTGCATCCACGATGATTACAATGGACTCATTCTCTCACTGCAACAGATGTAGACTACAAGTTTGACTCTACATTGAAAACACAGGCGTTTCTGCAGTACGAACAAGAATATCCTCTTCCAAATGAAATAATGCCTCTAGATCAGTTTGAATACATTATTTACACTGACAGTTCTGCTCAGCCTGACATAGGAAGTAAACAGAAATACAGCTAAGCTTGTGTGATTGTAAAAGGATGTATGCGGGACGGCAAGTCCATCCTAGCAATACGCAGAAGCAGTCCCTAGGAGATTGCACGGCATAGCTGGCAGAACTAAAAGCCCTCATACTCGCACTAAAAAATATGGATTGAGAATTCCCAACACTCACTGTGTGCGATTCAATTTACTGTATCCAGTCATACAATAAATATCTTCACTACTGGGGCCAGAATCTTGCTTTGGGAACAAGTGGCAGAGCTGAAAAAAGGCTTGCCGCGGGCTCACGTGATTCATACGCTGAGTCATCAACATGTTGGCGTGCATGTTGAAGTGAATTCATTGGTGGATGAAGCCGTCAAGGGGACAGAGCAAACTGCTGCCGTTGCTGCAACCATTCGTTCTAACACAAGAATAGATGGACAGATAATGGTAGCTGTCATCGCTTACTCTGAAAAACAGCACGGTCTTGCCAAATGGTTTTCCACTCAAATACTCCTATAAGTTAGATGCTCAAAATATACGATCTGCTTAAATTCCAGGAGTGGGGGATAGAGTAATACCAAACATGGATCGCAGGTTAGGTTTAATACTAGCTGCACATGAGGGTCTGAGCTCAGCGCACGCAGGTATCACTGCGACAGTTTTGTTGCTGAAACACCGTTATTGGTGACCAGGTCTTACCAAACAGACCAAGGGCTTTGTCCTTAACTGCGACATCTGTCAGCAGATGAAGGGTTCCACCACAGCATGTCCACCACATACACAGTTACTGATATCAGACAGACCTCTTGCATGTGTCTATTTGGACCACTGCGGCCCCTTACAATCTGACAGGGCTTACAAGTACATCTTGGTGGCAGTGGATTCATGCTCTAGATTCCTGTGGGTTTGGCCTCAGCACTCAGCTGACGCCCAAACTGTTATAAAGGATTTGCGAGTCTTCACAGGGACATACGCAATTGGCACATTACATTCTGACCATGGCCCCACGTTTAGCTCTCGGGCTTACAAGGAAGCGATGGGAAGTTTGGGTGTAGCATTGCGGTACTCCTCTTCATATCATCCTAAGGGAAATTTGATTGTGGAAAGGAAAAACCGGGACTTAAAGCAATCCTTAACAGCAAGGGTATTAGGCTCGGGTGGTAGTTGGGTCAATCACCTATAAGGGGTCCAGAGGGTACTAAATTACATGCCAAGAAGCTCCCTGGGAGGCTGTACTCCTTACAAGGTCCTGTTTGCGACGAGAATGTGAGTACCTGACCTCGATTGTGGCAGCACAGTGGCGGATGTAAAAGCATTTGACATCAAATATCGTTTGGCTGTTTTACAGGAACTCAATGAATTCCGTGAATTACAAAGCAACATCCAAGTAAAATGAACCTCCGCTGGGGAAGTTAAACCTGTTCCGGCAAGACCTGGGTCTCAAAGATCAGGGACCTGGTCAGAGAAAAGATTGTGGACAAAAAAGAAATTGGTCCATCTTACAGAACGTCTGTACCTGTCCTGGCTGTCGAAGGAACAAGAACAGTTCTTCTTCTGCCTCTTGCCGGCAAGAAAAGAAAAGAGATTTGTCTACATTGATCTGATCAAACCACACTATGTGGCCGATACTGAATAGCAGGCCGGATATGCTCCTGGGTAGCCGCCGATCCCCTCTTGCTACCATACAGGAAGTTCAGCCAGAAAGGCTAATAACATTGGAAAATTCTACGCTACGAAGTAATGGAGTTGCCAACAATGGAATGGAACTCGTGCCTATTGAAATTGAACAACAAAAAAATTCAAATGAAACACAGATCTCAATTTGGCCTAATACCGATATCTATGTGAATATGCCTCAAAATTAATCAACAGCCAGTTCAACAAAACCTGCTGAGCTACCAAAGATAGATCGAACAGCATCTGGCCACTTCATTGATTTTGACACCTCCTCTCTGGATCCAAGTGAACCTGAGTCACCGCCAGCTCCTGTTACCCGAAAGGAGAAACTATAAAATATCTACCTTAGGCTGAAAAAGACTTACTTTGTGTCTCCCTGGCTACATCTCTGGATTGCAATTGGTCTACTGTTCCTAGTCTTTTGGATAGGTGTAGTGACTGTCTTTTTCTTGCTCCTGAATGGACATTATCTCGCAGAAAGCTCTGCAGTACCACATGTGAACATGGTCCTGAAACTGCATACATCATCTCATCATGAACGAAGAGACCTGTCCTTTGTGAACATTCCAGCAGTTCCGAGTCCTGACGGAATAGTTTGGGATAGGGTTTTATATGATGTATTTGGTCCCACTGAACTTTTGAAAATACCACATGTATTTAAAATTTCTTTGAATGATATCATCACCTCCAGTACATTCTCTGATGATTGGGACTTTGAAACTGTGAATAGCATGCTGTCTGATTTAGAACAAAGTGCTGCTTTTTCCCAAAAATTATTGTATGATGATACATCTGATTTTGACACCATGTATTGCTATGAACAATATGGTCATCAATTTTTGCACAATGCAAGTATCCCATGTAATGTGTTTACTTACTATCAATAGGAACATTGCCCGACACCACCGAAAGGAAGTTCACAAATGTTTGCACACAAGTTTGTCTATTTTTCAGGGTTTAACACTTCAGACCCAACCTCATATGCTTACCAACACGAAACAGATATACTCTGCTTACTTTGTCTCCCAGATATCTTTACAAGGTTTCGAATTTTAGAATTGACATCTGTCTGGGGGACTAAAGATTGGCAAGTTTAGGGAACTAAGGCATTATTTAGAGCGTGTCTCATACCACAACAGATTGTCTTCCTGAACAATACAATGCAACAAACTTCCTGTCTTGGACTAGCCAAGATCAAGGACTTGAACACACCTCAGATTCCTTCGCTTTCACACTTTGAGGGATGACAAAATTATACACAGCAAAGTGAGGATAAGCTGGATGACTTTATACATGATGGTTCATACAATTCACTTATACCACTTATATGACTAAAAAGAGAGTCGGGGGAAGACAAGGCAAACCTACTGTCCCCAAATATAATACAAAAAACACAAAAGATATAGGTTGCCTATACCAATAAACTGAGCAAAAAGAATGTGGTAGGATCTGAAAATTATAGTACTGTAGTTCACGTATGGTCAAAGGAAGGCCATCCTTAATGGAAGAGGATGCCTCACACACAGTATTGTGTCATGCTTCATCATAGGCATCCTCTCCCCACCCTGGTAAGATGGTGCTACCAGGGTGGACTCAACCTCTGTGAAGACTTGGCAAAAGGAGGGAGTTGTTACATAAAACATCCAGGACAAAATTGGGACCCAGTTCTATTAAAAATACCTTGAAGTTCCTCGGGTATCACCTTTATTGGTGAGGATCTCAGGTACATTAAAAACAAATATGTTGATGGAGACTAAAGAGCATAATGTCTCTTAGTCCATCTTCTAATACGCCAACATGTTTCTGCCCACGCACAGAGCCTGAGAGGTCTGGGGCATTCATTAGGGCTGTCGGATCCCTATGAAATCTCATCTATTGCATGCTAAAGTGGGGGAGTACACCTAAGGTATGCCCAAGTGAATCCTACCTGGAATATTCTTATACTCAAATCGTCAAATACCTGCAGAAAGGAAAGAATAATGCAGAAAGACAGGTCCATAAAAATGTATCAGTGTAGATAATGGCCCTAGTCCGAACTAACTTCCTGCTCCATTTTGGGGAAATGGTACATCGTATCTTTAACATGTGTGATACGAGTGGGATAGTACACCTATTTAAGACCATAGGTTCTGGGCTATTAAGCACCTTTCAGATGGTTTTCGGAGTTATTCCATTTTTAATACACTCCATATTTGGCAGCATTTTTAGAGGTCTTCCACTGACCCTGCTACTTGTAGTGGGTATCTTGATTTAAATTTTTCTGCTACGCAATAGACGTCTCAAATACCAAGGAGATGGAAAAAGTGCTCTTGGAGCAAAGTTGCCATGAACGCATGTTACTAGATCTGGGCACAACTCGGCTTCGGGAACTAAGCGAGCATTGGTTTCTGTCATTCAGATCAGTCGGACAAGAATGCGTGTTGGGCATCTGTCTAATGCTTCCATTGGTTATGCCTCTGGATGTGGATGTACTGCTGGACCCATTAAAGGCCCATGTAGTGCAGTGTCCTCAGCGTATTCCAATCCTGATGTTGGCATTCTTAGAGCCACCACGGGATGCTTCAGCTCCTGTTGGAATGGACCGCAGCTCTGCACCAGGCTTACAGGCATTGAAAGATTCCTCAGCAACCGCTGTGGGAACCGGAGAAGATCACCTTTGCTCCAGTGACCTGATCCAAGAGGTATTACAGGGACCGTCATCTGCAAAGGCATGTAACAGTGATGTTGCATCTCTTGCACAGGACACATAAACATTTATTTGGCTCTCCGTGTGCTGGGAACAATTTGGCCTTTTTTCAAAAACAACTAAAACTGGAATTTGAAAAAATAATTTTTGTTTTATCTTTCCTCTTCTGCTCTCACTGAGCACTATGGCTTTCTGTGTGCTCAGTTGGTCTGACAGTATATTGACGTTTTAGAGGATTTATAGAGCTTTTTTCCTATACATCATTTTTTAACACATACTATGTTTTTAGATGTTTTTTAAACTCATATTTTAGCAATGTTTTTATGCTTTTAAAACAGGCATGTTTTAGCATTTAGTACTATGTCGTCCAGTCGGATGAGGAGCTAGTGTTATGAACCCCAATATACCCCAATATAGACCTAGGTAGTTACACAATCTTTTACCTACATCTGTCCTACCATTGTTCTACATAACGGGTCTGACGCTGACCTTCTACCTAGTTAGGTGCTGAATAAATGTTGTGTGGTTTACTCTGAAAACTAGCCGCATTTATTCTGCATGAGGATTCTCAGTATCACAGCAGGATTACCATCTTCTCCACAATAACTCTGTATAAGGGTCACCTCTATCGTCATCCTTGCCAGACATGCCCATAATACACTTTTAGGTAGAACCCATGAGGGTACCTTTCAGGTATATAAGCACTACATCTTCGCTGAGCAAACCAGAGGAGACAGACTTCCATGCTGACATGCTGACGTGAGACGCTGAGGTCCCTGCACGCACACACTCCAGCACGCAGTGGTCTGACATCCCTTACGGGGTGTCCATCTCGAGACCTAGACGGGATACTTCGCTCTCCCACATCAGGTAATGGGGTTGGATCTATCCTAAGGGGATTCTTGGCTATACACCTGCTAGGTACATCTAGTTACTGTTATGTATCTATATGCCTTCATATATTCATAGCTTTAGCACTATGGTAGAATTCTACCTTTTCTTTACTCTATTGGTGCTCATAACAGTATATTTCTGTTTATGTCTAATGGTTGTTGCAGCACACATATTTTATACTAGAATGATGCTGGTTCAATAAATACTAATTGAAAACGTCCCCACCGTTTATTCTATGTATCTCTCTGAGACAAAAGTAAACACAAGTGAGTGAGCGAAAAATACTGTACTGTTTCTACGATCCCTGAGGGGTCAGGGTTGTCATGTTTGATAGTTAGCAGAAACTATTCGCTCCTTGGTAAGAGGGGCTCATAGTGGCACTGTGAGCTAGCTGGTCCACAGACTAACATATACTTCGGGGTGTCTGGAATCAGTCTGGGCACCAATCCCTTAGTTTATGTTGTCTAAAATGCACAGATCCTATATAGATTTGAAAAACCTACACAGCAATGTGTGGCGAGAAGTTGGCTGCAGGGCCTGGCCTGTGGCCAACCCCCCGAAGTCAGCCATCCCCACACTGAACATGGCCTTTGGTCATGCACAATGGGGGTTGGCCATAGAACTTGGCCTGCAGCTTGGCCCTATGACCAACTCCCAAGCAGGGTGCCAACGCCACACTACGCACAGACTTTGGCCTTCGGGCCCCTGGGACCCCACATACAGGGCTGAAATATATATTAAGGGGATGAGGGCATGCAGTTCCCTCCCCAAGCCTTAATTGTCTCCAGGGATCCCATTCCTGGGGTCATATTCCAATAAATAGGGGAGGAGAGCTGCGTGTCCCCACTCCCCACGCCTTAAAAAAGGCCCTGGGGACCCAATCTCTCAGGGTCAAATACAATTAAACAAGGGAGGGGGTTTGTGGCCTCCACATCCCAAGCTTTTTGGGCCCTGGGGACCCCATTCCCCAGGGTCATATTTGAGGGAGAGGGAGTGTGTGGCCCCCCACCATGAGCCTTAGTGGACCAAGTGGACTCCATACCCTGGGGCCAATACAATTAAAAAGGGGAGAGCTGCGTGTCCCCCTCCTCGATCCTTATTAGGCCCCAGGGACACCATCCCCAGGGTCAACTATAATAAAAAAGGGCATGTCTAAATTATAGGTTTGTGCTCCAGTGCCTACCCCGGGCACCCACCAACCACACATAACGGGGCCGCTGAGGGAGCCCTGGGGCCCCCAGTGACCCCAGCTGGCTCCCCGCATGGTGCAGGAGCCAGAATTGCTCCCACCCAGTGGGAACAGCTGTCCGGCAGTAACAATAGGTGTTCTGTTTCCCTGCTCGCAGGAGTGTGGGTAGAGAAACAGAAAAAAAGTATCCTTCCAGCTGACAAGAGGATGTTTAAATCCCCCGCCGGGTGGGAGAACACTTGCATGTTAGCTCCTGTCTGGCAGGAGATTAAAAAAAATTCAGTCAGGTGGGAGCAAACACTTGTTTGCTTGCCCACAGTAGTGCAGGATGGGGTTATATATATATCAAAACAATAACCTTTCAGGCATAAAGTGGCGCATACATTATGCAAAAAAGAAGCAGAGAACTCTGGGTAGTTCTCAAGTTTAGGTAGAAAGCAGCTCCTATATAGAACACCCTCAACACCAGCGACACTCTAGATCTGCTCACCTCAAATGTCAGCTTTCTATCAATGTCTTTAAGCATAGGATTAGCCCATGCTGAGATAGAAAGGGACATTCTTTTGCCATTTCTACAGCAAAGTCTTTAAGCATAAGACTAGCACAGTGCTGTCCATGCCGAGCTGTAAAATTACAAAAGCCATTTACCACTCCAGGCACAGTATTACAGCTTTGAATTGGCAAAATACCAACCAAGCCAACCTGAAATGAGTAAAAGCAACCCCTGACACAGTGTTTTGCTCTACATAGAGCTCTTCAGAGAGGTATAGCTTTGTCCAGACACAAGGGAGCACCCAGTATAAGTCAAAACAATACCCTTTCAGGCATAGAGTGACGCATAAATTATGCAAAAAAGAAGCAGAGAACTCACCTCAAATGTCTGCTTTTCTATCAAAGTCTTTAAGCACAGGATTAGCTCACAGACCAGGCACAAAATACATTGTATTTCTCATGAATTCCTTTATTTGTTCCTTAAATATCCGCCATGACATTTTTTAGCCAGACCATTTACCTTGTTCACATACGAGCTGTGCTGGTGTTTTTTTCTTTAAATACTACCATGAGTCCAACAACACTGACAAAATACTTCAAATTTCCTATTTACAAATTGTAGCAAAATAAAATATAACATATATATATGCTAGCTCAAAACATGCATCTCATAATTCATCATATGGTGTTAATTAAATTTGCTAATGATTATAGAGTCGTGCTGAATAAAGTGACTCCTGTACTGAGTAAAATGCATGCAGCATTATAACTCATTACTTTCTGTCTTCATGACCTTCTCACAGACTTAGTCAAACCTCTGTGGTGCATATTGGAAATGCGCTAGTTGCAGGGTCTATGGTTTCTGAAACTCCATCCAAAATATCACTCTGCATCTTCCACACAATAAGAAATTCAAACCAATGCAACCCTTAATATTTCTGTACCTTGTGACAAGTAGTGCACCTCTATGTTGCCCAGCAACATTTAAGCCCAAGTGGGCTTACACTTATTTATAGACCTTGTAGATGCACCTACCAACTAGTCTTTGCCTAGATACATCATTACTGCATGCTCTTGTGTCACAACACTGTCAATTAATTTATTGCCTGTGTCCTATAACTGCATGATTCCAACATAAAAATATCAATACACTTGTTTCATATTGACAAATGTTATCATAAATTCATTCTGTTATGGTCACCTTTTCTCACACCATGTAAAAATAAGGGTTCTACAGTGCTGTTGAACATATAACAATATGAAAAGCTCATCTTCCAGGTTCAAAACATTGGGCACCTTGGAGTCCAAATTGAGATTGTACTCTGATTCTTTTTGGCTGAGTAACCACTCCCAGTTACCCCCTCTCAGTTGTTTAGGTATTGCTTCTATCACAAAGTAACTTAGGCATTTAATGTCGTTGTTCAATCAATCAGGTGTCTTATAAAGCTCAACTACTCTCCCGTAAGGGTCTCTAGGTGCTGAGTGGGGAGGTGGATCTGTGGTTCAGTCGAAAAGCCAGGTCTTGAGGTTCTTCCTGAATTGTGACTGCGATGGTGCTTGCCTGAGGTGCAGAGGCAAGGAGTTTCAGGTATTTGCAGTGAGGTAGGAGAAGGATCTTCCTCCAGCCGTGGCCTTGCAGATCCGTGGGATGGTGGCCAGGGCCAGCTGGGTGGAGTGGAGATGTCTGGTGGGAGTGCAGAAGGAGAAGCGGTGGTTGAGGTATGCAGGTCAAGTGTTGTAGAGGGCTTAGTAGGCATGCTTGAGGAGCTTGAAGGTAATTCTTTGTTGATAGGTAGCCAGTGAGGGTCTCTCAAGGGAGCCGGTGATGTGGCTGCAGCGTGGGATGTTCAGGATGAGTCTGGCTGAAGTGCTCTGGATGTTCTGCAGTTTCTTTAGGAGTTTCTGTGTGGTGCTGACATAGAGTGCGTTGCTGTAGTTGAATCTCCTGCTGACGAGCACATGGGTGACCCTTTTCCTGGACTCAGTGGGAATCCACTTGAAGATCTTACAAAGCAGACAGAGGGTGTAGAAGCAGGAGGATGAAACAGCTGTGATTTGGTGGTTCATTGAGAGGGACGAGTCCAGAATGATGCTGAGGTTTTGTGCGTGGTCTGTGGGTTAGAGGGGGGTTCTGAGCACTGCGGGCCACCAGGAGTTGTCCCAGGTGGAAGGGGTGGATCCTAGGATTTGGACATCGGTCTTGTCTGAGTTAAGCTTGAGGCAGCTGTCCTTCATCCAGGTGGTGACTGCCTTCATCCCGCTGTGGAAGTTGCTCTTGGCAGCTCTGGTGTCTTCGGTGTAGCAGGAAATGTTGAGTACGTGCCTTCTGATGATGACTGCAACAAGGCCATGTAGATCTTGAAGAGGGTGGGGCTCAGGGAGGATCCCTGAGACACTCCGCAGCTGATCTCTGTGGGTTCTGAGTTGAACGGTGGAAGTCTGACTCTCTGAGTTCAGCCGGTGAGGAAGGAGTGGATCCATTCTAGGGCTTTGTCACGGATGCCGGCGTCGTGGAGTCTTGTGCAGAGGGTGTGGTGGGAGACGGTGACGATGGTGGCTGAGAGGTCCAGGGGGATGAGGGCAGCAATATTGCCTGGGTCAAGGAGGGTGCTGATGTCATCTGTAGCAGTGAGGAGACTGGTCTTGGTGCTTTGGTTGCTTCTGAAGCTCAACTGGGAAAGGTCCAGGAAGTGGTTTGTTTCGATGAACTCAGAGAATTGAGGGTTGATGACTTTCTCTATGACTTTGGCTGGAAAGGCCATTGTTATGGCACTTTAACACTGTCTTGTATCAGGGCAGTAGAGGGAAATGGAGATCGAGCAGGCAGCTTTGGAATTCTAATATGTCTGCCAACTCGCCCATTTCTGTTACGCTCTAGTTGATGTTTCCAATCACGATTGGAATATGAAGCACGCACGGATTCTAAAATGCGCACTTCACCTGAAGAATTTCCTGAGTAGGATGTTTCTGAGAATTCTCCACTTTGGTTAGAGTCAGTTAGGGTAGAAGCGTTGGAGTTGTCCATTATTGTTGCTTAAGGAGATTTGCAGAATCTTTTCCCCGAGGTCAGTTGACTACGCGCATGTTCAGAGTTTAGAAGGGAAGTGTCTAGCTTTTCAGTAAGATGTTTTCCAGTCAGTCAGATGCGCTATTGCATTTCCGGAAGGGGCCAGGACATTATCAAAACTGAATAAGACGACATCACACATGTGAGGCTCCAGAAGAGAAACCACGATTCCTGGCACTCTCTTCTCTCTCCCCATCCCCTTTCCCCCTTAGTATATGCCTGCAGGAGGTAGTAATAGAGCGTTTGTAGGAGTGTTCTGAGATGGGCATTGGGAACTAGCATCATTCTGCTCCTGTGCAATTTGGCAATAACCGTAAGCCTCTGACAGAGTGAAGTGCCCACGTGGTGGTTTGCATCCGAGCAGAATGGCGGAGGGTATCAACATAAAAAACGTAGGAAAAATTTTAGGGAGTATTCAGAGAGATCTAGAGGCTGTTAGCGAAGAACCTCGAGATTAAATATAATCACTTCTAGAAGAGAAACTTCGGAATTAGCCAATAGAATGGGTGAGATTATTTCAGGGGGTGTTTTCAAAACTAAAATCCCAGAAGACCCTAGACCGAATACAAGCTCCATGTCCTTCACTCCCACTAAAGTCATTAACTCACTATCTCCAGTGATTCCATTGGCCCCCCAGAGCAATTTAGTGGAGACCTTAAAAAAACTCAAATATTTTTAACCCAATGTTCCCTCCATTTTATGTGCCACCCAACAGTTTTTCCCGATGCACAGTCTTGTGCCGCCTTTATTTTGTCTTATCTGAGTGGGGACGCAGCATCATGGTCCATGCCCTTGGTGACAAAAGACGATCCGAAGTTATACAACCTTGACAAATTTAAAAAAGAATTCCTTCGGATATTTTACCGAAGGAAGGCATCGCAAACAGCAGATAATGAACTACTAGAGGTGAAACAAGGGAACCAAGAACTAGTTGCTTCTCTGGCCCAGTTTAACAAATTGGTGGTGGAAACAGATTGGCCAGAGAATAAAAGATCTGCGGTCTTTTATCGAGAATTAAAAGACGATTTGAAGGACGGTCTAGCACAGATCCCTAATCGACCAATGGAAATTTCAGCACTGGTAGATTTGGTCTTGAAATCGATTTTCATCAGAACGAAAGAAGAGGCGAGAGAAAGAAAGAATTTAGAGCAAGTGTACCCTGCTTTGATAGAGTAAGGTCTGATTCTGATAGGCCTATGGAAAGTACGTCGGGTACGGAACCAATGCAAATAGGTACAATAAGAGGTCCACTGTCAAAAGAAGAAAAGGAGAAGAGATAGCAAAATAAATTATGTCTTTATTGCGGGGGAAGCTGACACTTTGTTAAAATATGTCCACAAAAACCCAAAATACCGTTAAAGGAAAACTTGCAGCACCACCAGTAAGTGGAGTTGGATTGGTGAGTGCAAGAGAAACAACTCCAATGAATCATCTACTGGCTAATACCTTACAAGTCTCATCCCCCCATCTAATCCTATCTATGACCTTGACATTTTGAGATGTTGTTCTAGAGGAAATCGCGGTCATGATAGACTCTGGAGCCACAGGAAACTTTTGTGATCAGAAGTTTGCTAAATTAATCAGCCTAATTGCCATAAGAAAAGAAAAAAGCAAAGCAGTGAGAGGGATAGATGGCACCATTTTGTCTTCAGAACCAATAACCGCTCATACCGAACCAGTACAACTAATAACTTCTGAGGTACTTCAGGACGTTTTACAATTTAATCTAATCGATGCCCCACAATTCAAACTCATCCTAGGACTCCCTTGGTTAACAGAACACAATCCCTCGATTAACTGGAGCACAAGAACGATTGAATTGAATTCTGAATACTGTGAAGAAAATTGTTTCACAGAAAGAGATTCCCAACAAGATTCTAACGCAGGTCCCCCATTGTGTGAAAATCATGGCACAGTTTGCGTGATACAGACTAATGGAATTCTGAGGGAATATGAGGATTATGTGGACGTATTCAATGAGGTGGAGGCTGAGAAACGTCCTCCTCATAGATCTTACGATTGCAAAATCGAACTCGAACCAGGGACAAATTTACCCTGCAGTCATATTTATGCCCTGACAGAAAAGGAGAACCAACATTTAAAGGACTATGTAAAGAAATATCTAAACAACGGATTCATCAGACCATCGCAATCCCCCGTCTCCTCACCACTTTTCTTCATACCAAAGAAGGGGGGAGAGTTGAGAACTGCATAGATTACAGAGCAATCAATAGAAATACCATAGAAAAAGTTGTCCTTTGCCCCTCATTTCCGTGCTCCTAGATCAAGTGAAAGGGGTGTGAATTTATACCAAACTGGACCTTAGAGAAGCTTACCATCTGATCAGACTACGGGAGGGGGACGAATGGAAAACGGCATTCAGAACCAAGTACGGGCTGTTCGAGTACCAAGTTATGCCATATGGTCTCTGTAATGCTCCTGCAGCTTTCCAGCATTTCATAAACGATGTGTTGAGTGAATTTATTGACAAATGTGCAATTGTGTACATTGATGATATACTGATCTATTCAGATACTGAAGAGAAACATCAGAGGAAAGTTAGATCACTTTTGCAACGATTGAGAGAAAACGCCTTGTATGCGAAATTGGAGAAATGCTTATTCAATGTAACAACTGTGGGGTTTCTGGGATTTGTACCCTCTCCTTCTGGTATAACTATGGATGAACAAAAGATCAAAGCAGTCACAGAGTGGAAATCACCAACAACAGTAAAACAAATTCAGACCTTAATTTGATTTGCAAATTTCTATAGAAGGTGTATACATGAGTTTTCGCAGAAAATCATGCCTCTTCCCAGACTGTTAAAAAAAGAATACCCTTCGAATGGACAGAAGAAGCAGAAGAAGCCTTTAGGTCTTTGAAGACATTTTTTACTATAGCTTCAGTTCTTCTCCTTGCAGATCCAACCGAGCCCTTTTATCTTGAGACAGATGCTTCTGAGTTAGCCATTGGGGGAGTTCTCTCTCAAAGACACTAGGAAACAGGGCAATTGCACATAGTGGCTTATCGCTCTCGAAAATTAAATCCAGAGGAGGTGAATTATACTATCACTGACAAGGAACTCAGCCATCAAAGATGCTTTCAAGGAGTGGAGGCACTACTTAATGAGTGCAAGGCATACTGAGACATGTTTACGGATCATTGGAATTTAAAATTTCTAAAATTGGCACAAACCTTGACCCCTCGACAACTCAGATGGTCCTTGTACTTCGCAGATTATGATTTTGTCATAACCTACAAACCTGGAACCAAGAATGGAAAAGCAGATGCCTTATCCAGACTAGACACTGAAAATCAGAGAAAGACAAATGAAGATCAGGGAATCATACCTCAAGAAAAGTTCACTGGAGCAATGTCTAGGGAAACGTTTGAAGAACAAATTTGTCAGTCTTTAAACAAAGAAGAAATGGAAGAATGGGCAAATGAAGAACCAAGAAGAGAGATCCGAAACGAACTACCTTACCAGGAAGAAGCCTTGTATGTACCTGCAAAGGAATGTCAGACCCAAGTAATGTATAAATGCCATGATAGTCCTTTGGCAGGACATAAAGGAATACAAAAGACTGAAGATTTGATCAAATGGAAGTTTTAGTGGACACTCATGAGTCAGGATATACAACATTATGTAAAAGGCTGTGAGATCTGTGCTCGGGGAAAGTCTGAACGGCAGGCCCCACAGGGGCTAGTGCAGCCTCTACCTACTCCTCCACACACTTGGCACACCATTTCTTTAGATCTAATTGTTGACCTTCATTGGAGTCAGGCGTATGACACGATCTTAGTTTGTGTAGACACATTCACTAGGATGACACATTTTGTGTCCGTAAAAGGGATCACCATGGCCAAACGATTGACACTACTCTTCAACAAACATGTAATTTGAATTAATAGCATCCCTAAGATCATAGTCACTGACAGGGGCTCTCAGTTTGTATCAAAATTTTGGAAGGCCTATACTAGAGGTTTACACATTGAAACTCAATATTCAAATAGTTTCCATCCATAAACAGATGGGCAAACTGAGAGAACTAATCAGGAGTTGGAGCAATATCTTAGGCTGTTTTTACCGGATCAGGAAGGGGATTGGCCAGAGTACTTGTGGACAGCAGAATTTGCGCGTAACAATGCTAAGAGTGTGTCTACAGGTTTTTCACCCTTTTACATGAACTATGGCCTACACCCAAATTCCTTGATCGTGTGTCAAAATGTAGAGGTACCAGCAGTAAAAGATGTTATCCAGCACATAGCTAAGGTTCATAAGGAAGCAGAGCAAAACCTAACACTCGCTAAAGATCACTACAAATATTTTGCTGATAAAAAGAGACGAAAGGAACCTATTCTCCAAGTTGGTGATAAGGTTTGGCTGAGTACAAAACATTTAAGATTGAAAGGAGACCGTACATTCCACCCATGCTTTATTGGACCATATTCCATTGAAAAAGTGGTTAATCCAGTGACATTTCACTTGACACTTCCAGAACTCATGAAAATTCACCCAGTTTTCCATGTCTCCTTGATAAAGAAGGTTTCACCAGAATTGAGACTATCTACTCCTCCAGAACCTTTAGAAATGTTAGGAGGAATCGAATATGAAGTTAAAAGGATTCTGGATTCAAAAAGAGTTAAGGGTGATCTATACTATCTAATTGACTGGAAAGGTTTTGGACCAGACGAAAGATTTTGGGAAAAATACACTGATGTTCATGCTCCATGTCTTATCAAAAGAACACACAAAATGCCAGTGCTGATATAAAAATCACACTTTTTTATCCAAGCGCATTGACATCAAACAATGTCACCAGACACCTCTTTTCAGTGTAATTTAATCAAGATTTAATCAGAAAAAAATTTCATATAAAAATTCGAAACACAAAAGTTTTTTATATTTTAAACAATAAACGCAACTACTTCCTCACACACCATGCCAAATACAAAATATCCAAAATTTCTCTTATCACACACACCTCACTTCACCTTCAAACTCTCTATCATTCTCATCATGCAAGCAAACTAACATTCAACTCACAATAGCAATCTACCAAACAACACAACATACAGCCATTCCTAATAAGTCAAAACAATTGAATAATACATTAATTAGAAAAATGGGGCCAAACATAAACACATCTCCACATTGTACATCAAATTTTCAAACTCTGACGGTGTAATTTGTACACTTAGTTTGGCCTCCACAAGGTCGACGCGTTTCAAACCCCCCAAAAATTCCGGGGTTCTCCTCAGGACCAGAAGCTTAGTATCTGTTGTGAGAACAGCCGATCTCTGCTATACTATGTCCAACAATTCATCCAAATAATGTTATCAGCGGTAGGAGGTAACTCAGTCAGGAACTGTTGTCTCTCAATTATGTGAGGAGTTGCAGACTCTAGTCTTTTGAAGGGTTTGGCAGGTCGTAAAAATCCAACTAACTCTGTTCAAAGTTACACAATCAAATTTTTCTTTATCTAAATTTTCGAGGCTGGAACCAAGCTGAATCAATCTTGCCGACGAGGAGTTTGACCATTCTCCTAACGCCGGTTCGTGTTGCAGGAACCGGCGTTAGGAGAATGGTCAAACTCTCGTCGGCAAGATTGATTCAGCTTGGTTCCAGCCTCGAGTATTTAGATAAAGAAAAATTCGATTGTGTCACTTTGAACAGAGTTAGTTGGATTTTTACGACCTGCCAAACCCTTCAAAAGACTGGAGTCTGCAACTCCCTCACATAATTGAGAGACAACAGTTCCTGACTGAGTTACCTCCCACCGCTGATAACATTATTTGGATGAATTGTTGGACATAGTATAGCAGAGATCGGCTGTTCTCACAACAGATACTAAGCTTTCTGGTCCTGAGGAGAACCCCGGAATTTTTGGGGGGTTCGACACGCGTCGACCTTGTGGCGGCCAAACTAAGTGTACAAATTACACCTTCAGAGTTTGAAAATTTGATGTACAATGTGGAGATGTGTTTATGTTTGGCCCCATTTTCTAATTAATGTATTATTCAATTGTTTTGACTTATTAGGAATGGCTGTATGTTGTGTTGTTTGGTAGATTGCTATTGTGAGTTGAATGTTGAGTTTGCTTGCATGATGAGAATGATAGAGAGTTTGAAGGTGAAGTGAGGTGTGTGTGATAAGAGAAATTTTAGATATTTTGTATTTGGCATGGTGTGTGAGGAAGTAGTTGCGCTTATTGTTTAAAATATAAAAAACTTTTGTGTTTCGAATTTTTATATGAACATTTTTTTTTCTGATTACATTTTGATTAAATTACATGAAAAAGAGGTGTTTGGTGACATTGTTTGATGTCAATGCGCTTGGATAAAAAAAGTGTGATTTTTATATCAGCACTGGCATTTTGTGTGTTCTTTTGGTTCATTTTGGCTCAGCCTTGCTGATTGGAGCCACAACCCCTTGTTGTTTCCATGTCTGATCAAGGCTTTCCACAAAAAAATTCCAACAAAACCATGATTGAAGGAAAACTCCTTGAGAGGGGGACAGAATACCTAGAAGGTCTTCCTCCAATCGTCCTATCATAGCGAGTATTGTAGGTGATAGAACAATTAGAAGACACTTGTATTAGGGCAGTAGAGGGAAATGGGGATCGAGCTGGCAGCTTTGGAATTCTAAGATGTCTGCCAACTCGCCCATTTCTGTTACGCTCTAGTTGATGTTTCCAATCACGATTGGAATGTGAAGTGCGCGCGGATTCTAAAATGCACACTTCACCTGAAGAATTTCCCGAGAAGGATGTTTCTGAGAATTCTCTTCGTCGGTTAGAGTCAGATTGGGTAAAAGCGTTGGAGTCGTCGATTATTGTTGCTTCGGAAGATTTTCAGAATCTTTTCTGTGAGGTCAGTTGACAACGTGCATGTTCTGAGTTTAGAAGGGAAGTGTCTCGCTTTTGAGCAAGAAGTTTTTCAGTCAGTCAGGCGCGCTATTGTGTTTCTGAAAGGTTATTTTTAGGTCAAAAGAAAAGGTAGTTAAAACTAGAAAAAGTCCGACGCCCTCTCGCGTCTGATTGAATAATTTTACTATTCAGGTTTGTATATTTATAATACTTCGTAGGTAGTAAATTAAAGGTCTAGTTGTTAGCCTTAAGTTGAGAAGTGAATGCTGAATAAGAGTATCGACACACACACAAACAAAATAATTCTTACCTGCGAACTACAAGAGGCCCTTCATCCAGAGCAGCGGATCTGGTCTACAGTTCCAACTCTGTCACGCATGTACTTCCACTGGAAGTAAAAGACACAAGATTAATTTTCAAAGTAAAAAGTATTGTTAGAGACATATTAAATAATTAAAGAAGAAGCAATTTCCCAAGCTTCACAAAACCTAGAAGAGGAACTTTTGCCATAAATAGTTTGGGTATGAACAACTGTAGAACAGTAGAATTAGTTTGTTTAGTAGAATTATAACTTTGGCATAAACTAAGACCTGTGTTACATTGCAGTTTCGACCACTACAAGGAGCCAGGACATTATCAAAACTGAATAAGACAACAACACACACGCGAGGCTCCAGAAGAGAAAACACGATTCCTGGCAGTCTTTTCTCTCTCTCCATCCCCTTTCCCCCTTAGTACATGCCTGCAGGAGGTAGTAATAGAGCCTTAGCATGAGTGCTCTGAGATGGGCATTGGGAATGAGCATCATTCTGCTCCTGTGCAATTTGGCAATAACCGTAACCCTCTGACAGAGTGAAGTGCCCACGTGGTGGTTTGCACCTGAGCAGAATGGCGGAGGGTATCGACATAAAAAATGTAGGAGAAATTTTAGGGAGTATTCAGAGAGATCTAGAGGCTGTTAGAGAAGAAAATAAAACCTTGAGATGAAATATAATCACTTCTAAAAAAGACACTTCGGAATTAGCCAAAAGAATGTGGACCGGTAGGATTGTACTTCCTACATATCTTAACCAATCTTGCAATTAAATGCCCCTGTTATCTTGATTGGCTTGTTGTCAACTGGGCATAAATATTCTGTTGTGTTAACCCCAATGCCACAAGCTTTACACATTTAACACCTGTGAAAGCCCTTCACTTGTTGAAGCCAGCTTTTCTGTTGTAGCACCTCAAGGCTTCTTTTGACAAGCACATCTCTCATGGAGTATGCTCTTCTATAAGTGATCGAGGGGGTTTTGTAATAGTGGGACCCAACCCTGGATTTCCTTTTATTAGATGCCAGTGCCAACGTACAATGGACCTCACTACTTTTTTGTTGAATTTGGTTATTAATCTAAAGGTTGATTCATTTTGTTTCCTCTTTTGTGTGGTAAAGAGAATAACTGCCCTGCTTTTTGATTTTACCTTTGCCACTGTTCTTACCAAAGTTTCCTTGTCATAGCCTCTCTCCCCAAACCATTGGAGAGTTTCATCCTGACACTTTTCCAGATCACTGGGGCAACTGCAGTTCCTTTCCAGTCTGAGCATCTCCACATACTATATACTCACTTTAAGAGGAATGGGGTGGAAACTGCTTGCATGTAGTGTCGAATTTCCTGCAGTTGTTTTCCTATATGATTTAGTTTCCAACTTGTTACCACTGATGTACACCTGCAAATCCAGAAATAGTACCTGTGCTTCGCTAATGTGTGCAGTAAGATGTATGTTAATATTATTACTATTGATTGTGCCCACAAATGCTTCCGCTGTCTCCCTGGTACCTTTCCATACCACAAATATTTCATCAATAAAGCACAGCCATCTAACAACATGTTCTCCCCACAATAGTCCACGGTCATTGATGAGCACCTGCTCCTCCCATCAGCCGATATGCAAACAAGCATAGTTGGAGGCAAAGCAGGTGCCCATCGCCATACCAAGTAGCTGACAGAATATATCCTTAGTGGAAAGGAAAACATTGTTTTCCAAACACAATTTTTTCATACACAGTGGCATCTTGGTATGTTGCAACAGTTTAAGTGGTCTGCTTCTCAAGAATTGTTTCACTGCATTTAGTCCATCAACATGGTTGAAGCTACTGCACAAGGCAGTTACATCCAGCGTCATCAGGAGATAATCCTGCTTCCATAAAATATGATAAATACTCTTGAAGAAATCCCCTATTTCTTTGATAAAAGACGGTAGATTGTGCACATGTTCTTGGAAGAAAAAGTCAATGTATCTCGATGTATTTTCAAATAGGCTGTCATTGGCTGATATTATTGGCATTACCGGTGGTTGCACTTTGTTGTTATGAATTTTTGGGATTAAATTAAATAGAGAATAGGCACTTTCTGATGGTCGTTTCTCATGAGTAGGTATTCCTCCTGATTGAGCAATCCCAAGTTTCTCCATTCTATCAGATCTGATAGATATTTACTTCTTGGCTGCCGAACTTTATCCCAATTGATTTTGGCATGACAGTCTGTATCACTTAACTGCTTATATGCCTCAATTTTGTACAACTCCTAGGACCAGAGTACTATGTTATCACCCTTGTTGGGGTTGTGAATAACCACTTGTTCATGTGTTTGCATCTTTTTGATCAACTCACAGTACGTCCTGTATTGGTAGTTATGTTTTTTGCTTTTGTTTCTCACAGTCCTGTTGAGATTTCTGAGGTCTTCAACTAATCTCTCAATGAACATGTCAATTAAATATTTTGTTGACATTGGTACAAAAGTTGACTGGGGCTGAAATGGAGTGTCCACGTTGCCATATACATCTAAGCTCATGCTGTATATTATTTATTGTTCGGATACAAGTTTTGTTATGCCCAGTGTTTTGTTTTCCAATTCTTTAAGTTCCTGGATTAGTCTTAAATCAGAAATTTGAAGGATTTCTTGATCCCCTGTATCCCTCTGTGCACAAGTTGACTTATTTTTACTTTTTGTAGGTGATATTTTGCCAATTTCAACTTAAATTTATATGTATAGATGTCCACTCTTGTTTGGCAGTAGTTGATCAAACTTTCAGGGCAGAATGAGAGTCCCAATGATAAACTTTGTTGTTCTGCTTCATTGAGTACAATCCCTGAAAGATTAATCATAGTGTTTGATTTACTCATGCTCATTTTTCTCTCCATTTCTGTTTTTGCTTTGTGCCTCTTGCTGTGTGTCCTTCATTCCCGCCTTCTCGTGTTCCACCTTTGTCAGGCTTGAATCTTTGCCCCCTCGGTCTGTGCATGTTGCATCTTTTCAAGCATAAAAAATCAAGCTCGTCAATAGGTGATAAATACAAAAAGAACATGCGATGGACAGAATGTTGAACAATGTCAAACATTCAACCCAGTACAGAGATCTGGGCTTAAATCCAATGTTTATTAGCTCCCCATGTCATTCCTGTTTAAACCCAGCCATATGCAAATCAGTCTTGACCCTGTTCCCCATGTTCCAGCCCGAACTGCCAGGCCAGGTTCTCCCTGGACTTGAAAACAAGCATCCTTGGGCTGGTTTCACCCACTCATCAGCCAGGCTAATTGATTACAGTGGCATGGAGAGCATGGGACCGACATCTGGGCTTACCTGTCCCACTAGGGGGGACAAATGCAAAAAGAACATGTGATAGACAGAATTTAGAACAATGTCAAACATTCGACCCATTACAGAGATCTGGGCCTAAATACATCGCTTTTTTGCTCCCATTGCCATTCCAGTTTAAACCCAGCCATATGCAAATCAGTCTTGACCCTGTTTCCCATGGGAACACTCCAGCCCGAACTGCCAGGCCAGGTTCTCCCTGGACTGGAACAAGCATCCTAGGACTGATTTCGGGATTTCACCCCTCATCAGGCAGGCTAGCTTGACTCCAGTGGCATGGAGCGCAAGGGACCTAATTACGATAAGAGCCCTTTACTAGGCACTATTAACCAGTTTCCTCTCTGCTATATCTACAAACTTTAAAAATCTTCCATTAAATTGTAAAGCTTCTCCATGCAAGCAGGCTATTACTGCTTGGTGGTATGTTCGTATAGCTTGGCGATTAAAGTCCTGCTTTAACAGACTTCTACATTCAGCTGACAAAGCTGGGCAACTACAAACAATATGGCAAATATCTTCTCTCATGTAGTTGCAGAGGCGGCATCACGTTTCACTACTTTTCTTTTTCCAAGCTGGTGCGTCACTGCAAAATTGAAAATTGCCAAGCTGAAGTCTCATAAGCTTCAGCTGTTGCAATTACCATCCATGTATGGAATATTTTCGCCAACGCATCTCTATCCAACAGTGATGACATTTTTTTACTGCACCCATTAATAACTCTGTTAAATGCAGCCTGAGAGAGGGGTAAGGCCCATAGTTGTTCTAAAGCCAGATTAAAATATTCTTGGGCCTGGGTGTGTTTACGATCACTTATTGCCTCCCAAACAACTGTCATAAGTGTGGAATTATTATCATTTCTAAGTTTGTGGCAGAATTTCAAATATGCCCCAAAGCTGTTTAAGTATTGTCTTCTAAGACCAAACTCTAATCGAATTTGTGCTGGCGATGCCTGCTGAGGGAGATTGAACAGGCGACGATACGTTCCTGTCACAAGCTCATCTATGGTGTTATCAGCCTTCCCATTAGAATCTCCACGCCATATGCCAAAGATGGAACAGGTTTAGGTGACATAACTTGTAATATTGGCTTGAGGGACAGCCCTTTTAAACTATTCCGGAGGGAAGAAAATGCTACAGTTAAAGAATTATTCCTTTTTTATAGTGCAGCACACTGGTTCTTAAATGAGCCCCTCGCATCTAGTATGACTCCCAGATATTTATACTCTAGAACCGACTCCAGTGCGAACCCTTCGATGCTGAGTATAGGGTGAGCTGCTATAACCCTTGACACCAACATGGTTTTTGTCTTGTTTAAGTTGACCTTTAACCTGTGGGACGAAGCATACAAAGCAGTTTCACTAATTAACCGCTGCAGCCCCACCTTTGTGTAGCTCAGCAGAACAATATCATCGGTGTACAATAGATGGGAGACCTTGAAACCAGCCACCAACGGAGAGTGTGAGTTAATGTCTTTGTCAGTGATTTGCACTCCCACCACTTTACCTGCTCGCTTTTCATGAATTGATTCAATTGCCTTAGTTAAATCTTGACATTATCATCACTCAAAGTTGCCTTTACCTTGTGCAACTGACCTGCCAAACAGTTTATCAGCTGTAGCCTTCCTTTTGTGTCATAAGTTGGCAGACATTATGCCCAACTTGCCCCTTCCCAGCACTCGTCTACCTCCTCCTGCGGGTCTTGCAGGGCTTACGGACTACTCTACCTACTCTTTTCACTCACTTACCCACAGTGGTATGGCCGCACATCCTGGGTCCTCCAACCCGTCGCTGTGCATATCTTACTGCTGGGTCCCGTCATGGGAGCGGGGGTCAAGTGATAACTTCTCTGAAGTAC
Organism: Calotriton arnoldi; assembly: GCA_963921515.1. Taxonomy (NCBI): domain Eukaryota; kingdom Metazoa; phylum Chordata; class Amphibia; order Caudata; family Salamandridae; genus Calotriton; species Calotriton arnoldi. Next base: position 656,497 of record CAWUFW010008421.1, on the reverse strand, counting down.
TCCACATTACGCGGCTTTCGCCGGCACGGCTGATGATCGCACAGCCTTATGGCATAATTTGATAGCTATGAAAATATTGAATCTAAGTAGCAAAATATTATGATCTCTCCAGGTAAACCCTATTCTTAGCATCACAATAATATCATGAAAATGAATCAGACTCATGTGAAAAACCAATAGAAATGCTCCTGAAATGCCCCTCAGACACATTTATATTAGTTGAAAAAGGACATCCTTGAGTTTTCTATTACTAAAGGCCTCTCCTTCACAAATGTCCTCAGATGTTGATATGAATGCTGCAATCCAACTCAGTGGTATTTATTTTATCAAATTCATAAAAGACTTAGGGCCCGATTCTGATGCGGGTTGGAAAAGCTTCCCGACCGAGGGCCTGATTCTGATGCGGTTAGGAAGGCCTCCTAACGGCATTTGCTCCTTCCAAATCGGATCGGGAACGTGTCTTCCCGACCGAGGGCCCAATTCTGATGCGGTTAGGAACAAATGTTCCCATTGAAGTCAATGGGAGTTCAACCAAATCGTATCTGGAAGCATCCGGATGCATCCTACTCCGCCGGTCGGACTTTCCCGATCCGAGTGGGTCGGACACCATTTCCCAACCGATTCGGTCGGGAAACTTTTCCAACCCGCATCAGAATCGGCCCCTCAGTCAAACCACCAACATTCAAACCTGTTGTGGCCTGTAGATGCAAACCGATCCATGAAGTAATTCTTTCATCCACATAGTTATCTTAGTAATGATATTAAATATGCCTCAACCTTAACTTGATATGCCTGTAAAAACGTTGTTTGTTTGTTGGGTCAATTTGTGCTGGAAACGCATCATTTTACCCTATTTTTACTACAATTTAACCCCTCTACCCATTTACTGGGAGAGGCATATGTGGTCACTGTGCTCTCCCACTCAAGCAAATTTATGGTCTGTTCTTAAGCACCGCCACCCGACATCTTCAATGTTCACCAGCTGACAATGTGTTTCAGATCCACTGACCATGACGATAATGATAAGTATCACACTTTATCTATGGAGCCGACTGGAATTTGTTATAAAATTCGATTTTGGAATGTGGTATTTAGTCTTGTTTCAAATGGCTTAGCACTTTCTGCACAGAAAAGGTACTTTAAAATGAAATAGGAGTCAAGACATTCTAAGATTAGACAGCAATTTCTGATGCATGCAGCACGGTACATGGCTGGCATTCTGAATCCAAACAAAAAATCAGTTTAGTTTAAACATATTTTAAGATTCAGAACACATCTCATAATGGTTGCTTTCTAGGAAAGATTATCAAGGTTTTATCGCCTGAAGATTCTTTCAGCATAAGCAAATAATGCTCGATATTAACATGCTGCACCTTGTCTTGGCCGCAGCCTAATGCGAGGTAGACGAAATTGATTAAGTATTCATGTTGTATAGTAGTCTGCATTTTAAAAGGTTGCTTTCTGTTTACAGCATTCCAATTGTCTGTGCATCTGTCTTTTGTTAAAAAGAACTCTTTTTTTTGCCTGATAGAAGTGCGATGTACACTAAATTCTATTAATTTAGCTATTGAAACCTTATGTCTTATTTTATGGTTTTAAGTACCATACTATTCCTTTCTATTTTGGTTTAGTCTACTGATATATTTTTGAGCAGGTGTAGCGTTAGAAACGTGAAATCTGAATTAAAATAAGACATTGCACGCGCATTTAAAAACATCTGCTTTCTTATATGTACCAAGCTGCCTCTCTATATAGTGTAGTGGGTCCCTTATTGATTTACAGAGGCAAAAGTAGATAATACTAACTCTCCATTTGTGGTATTGTGGGTGAGCAGTCAGGTTTACCAGAGGGTAGTGCTAAGCATTTGTTGTACTCACAGAGGCAATAAATGACACACACACTCAAGAACAAATCCGAGACCAATTCACAAAAGTAATATACATTTTATGTAATTTTTAAGACCAAGAACTTCAATTTACAGTAAGTACTTTTAAAGGTACGATTTTTCAGAGTTCGCCAAATATATCACTTTTGTGCGCAATTATGCACCATTGAAATCAATGGAGAAAAGTAGAGAAATGCATATAAAATCTGGTAATGCTTTCACGAAGTTCACCTTCCTGTTTTAGGTCGACAGCAGGACCAGGTCCAATATTCCAGCAGCAGAAGATCAGGAGTGTCCCAGATTTGACCGCGAGGAGGGTGCTGAGGTTGCTGGTAGCTGGTGTGCTACGACAAAGGGGGCCACTAGAAAAGACACTGCACAGGAGGACTTAAAGGTAAGTCGGAGGAGTCCCACTCAATGGAGGAGGTTGCAAGGGTCTCAGGACCACAGGAGCATAGCTGGATTATCGTTACCGGGGCGGGTCGGGCCAGGTGCAGAGCACATAGGTCAGCTGGGCGCTGTGCGTTGAGATGTCCTGCAGTTGGGAACAGGCAACATGGATAGGCGAATCTGGGACAGCTGGGCCACTAATGGGGTGGGTCCCAGGGGTCTCATCATCCCTCGATGAGTGCTTGCTTCTGAAGTAGTTGGAGTCCGGAATGGACTCTTCGTCTTACTGATTGCTGAAGGGGGTCTGAAACTGGTATTGGTATGGTGCGGCTCTTGTAGGTCCTGGTGTCTCCAAATTTGGTGGGTAGACAGATCAGACCCTCTTGAGCTGAAGTACCTCTTCTGGTTTGGGTGAAGCATTGGAGTTGTCGGGGAGAAGCAAGTAAACAAACTGGACTTAGTGGGTTTGGTACCTGCAATAGGCAGGGGAGTGATACCTTCAATCCAAGAGAGGTTCTTGGCAATTTCCTGAAGGCTGAAGGAGCTCTGGGGTTCTAGGAGGCTTCTGAATGGCAGGACGAGACGGGGTACCCCAATTGTTGAGTCCTTAAGGCAGCAGGCAGGGTTTGGCACCAATTTTCTCTGCAGCAGGGCTTCAGTTCTCCAGCAGCAGCTCTTCTTTGTCCATCGAATCCAAGGTTGAAGGTCCAGTGATGCCACCTAAATACTGAATTGAGTGGGAGACAGGTAGTAGCCAATGTCTACACACTAGAAATGACCACTTCCTGTCGGAAGGGGCATTACCCTAGCCCTGATCAAGATGGTGGATTTCAAAAGTAGTGTCTACATCACCTGCCATACCTTAGAAGAGGTGCTGGCTGAGGATAAATGATGGAACGAGTGCCTTTACCACTCACACCTAAACCACACAGTTTTTACAATGTAGTAACTAATACAATGCATGTTTTTATCACAAAACACCTGCCACGCATATACATAGCAAAAGACACACAATTGATGTACGGAATGCAGAACAAATCAAAACATTCACCCCCAGTCAAGAGATCTGGGTTAAATCCATCATTCTTTTGCTCACCATGCCACCCCAGTTGAGACCTGGCCATATGCAAATCAGTCTTGACCCTGTGCCTCATGGGAACAGTCCAGCCCAAACTGCCAAGCCAGGTCCTCCCTGGACCGGAAACAAGCATCCTAGGACCGGTTTAGGGGTTTCACCCCTCTTCAGCCAGGATAGCTTGATTCCAGTGGCACAGTGAGCCCAGGACCCACGTCTGGGCATACCTGGCGCACTTAGGGCGAGAAAGCAAAAGACACACAATTGATGGACGGAATGCAGAACAAATCAAAACATTCACCCCCAGTCAAGCGATCTGGGTTAAATCCATCATTCTTTTGCTCACCATGCCACCCCAGTTGAGACCTGGCCATATGCAAATCAGTCTTGACCCTGTGCCTCATGGGAACAGTCCAGCCCGAACTGCCAAGCCTGGTCCTCCCTGGACCGGAAACAAGCATCCTAGGACCGTTTTGGGGGTTTCACCCCTCTTCAGCCAGGATAGCTTGATTCCAGTGGCACAGTGAGCCCAGGACCCACGTCTGGGCATACCTGGCGCACTTAGGGCGAGAAAGCAAAAGACACACAATTGATGGACGGAATGCAGAACAAATCAAAACATTAACCCCCAGTCAAGAGATCTGGGTTAAATCCACCATTCTTTTGCTCACCATGCCACCCCAGTTGAGACCTGGCCATGTGCAAATCAGTCTTGACCCTGTGCCTCATGGGAACAGTCCAGCCCGAACTGCCAAGCCAGATCCTCCCTGGACCGGAAACAAGCATCCTAGGACCGGTTTCGGGGTTTCACCCCTCTTCAGCCAGGATAGCTTGATTCCAGTGTCACAGTGAGCCCAGGACCCACGTCTGGGCATACCTGGCGCACTTAGGGCGAGAAAGCAAAAGACACACAATTGATGGACGGAATGCAGAACAAATCAAAACATTCACCCCCAGTCAAGAGATCTGGGTTAAATCCATCATTCTTTTGCTCACCATGCCACCCCAGTTGAGACCTGGCCATATGCAAATCAGTCTTGACCCTGTGCCTCATGGGAACAGTCAAGCAGGAACTGCCAAGCCAGGTCCTCCCTGGACCGGAAACAGGCATCCTAGGACCGGTTTTGGGGTTTCACCCCTCTTCAGCCAGGATAGCTTGATTCCAGTGGCACAGTGAGCCCAGGACCCACGTCTGGGCATACCTGGCACACTTAGGGCGAGAAAGCAAAAGACACACAATTGATGGACGGAATGCAGAACAAATCAAAACATTCACCCCCAGTCAAGAGATCTGGGTTAAATCCATCATTCTTTTGCTCACCATGCCACCCCAGTTGAGATCTGGCCATATGCAAATCAGTCTTGACCCTGTGCCTCATGGGAACAGTCCAGCCCGAACTGCCAAGCCAGGTCCTTCCTGGACTGGAAACAAGCATCCTAGGACCGGTTTCGGGGTTTCACCCCTCTTCAGCCAGGATAGCTTGATTCCAGTGGCACAGTGAGCCCTGGACCCACGTCTGGGCATACCTGGCGCACTTAGGGCGAGAAAGCAAAAGACACACAATTGATGGACGGAATGCAGAACAAATGAAAACATTCACCCCCAGTCAAGAGATCTGGGTTAAATCCATCATTCTTTTGCTCACCATGCCACCCCAGTTGAGACCTGGCCATATGCAAATCAGTCTTGACCCTGTGCCTCATGGGAACAGTCCAGCCCGAACTGCCAAGCCAGGTCCTCCATGGACCGGAAACAAGCATCCTAGGACCGGTTTCGGGGTTTCACCCCTCTTCAGCCAGGATAGCTTGATTCTAGTGGCACAGTGAGCCCAGGACCCACGTCTGGGCATACCTGGCGCACTTAGGGCGAGAAAGCAAAAGACTCACAATTGATGGACGGAATGCAGAACAAATCAAAACATTCACCCTCAGCCAAGAGATCTGGGTTAAATCCATCATTCTTTTGCTCACCATGCCAACCCAGTTGAGACCTGGCCATATGCAAATCAGTCTTGACCCTGTGCCTCATGGGAACAGTCCAGCCCGAACTGCCAAGCCAGGTCCTCCCTGGACCGGAAACAAGCATCCTAGGACTGGTTTCGGGGTTTCACCCCTCTTCAGCCAGGATAGCTTGATTCCAGTGGCACAGTGAGCCCAGGACCCAAGTCTGGGCATACCTGGCGCACTTAGGGCGAGAAAGCAAAAGACACACAATTGATGGACGGAATGCAGAACAAATCAAAACATTCACCCCGAGTCAAGAGATATGGGTTATATCCATCATTCTTTTGCTCACCATGCCACCCCAGTTGAGACCTGGCCATATGCAAATCAGTCTTGACCCTGTGCCTTATGGGAACAGTCCAGCCGGAACTGCCAAGCCAGATCCTCCCTGGACGGGAAACAAGCATCCTAGGACCGGTTTCGGGGTTTCACCCCTCTTCAGCCAGGATAGCTTGATTCCAGTGGCACAGTGAGCCTAGGACCCACGCATATACATAGGGCATTATTAAAAGTGTCATTACTGCGCATACCTTTACCACGTAGCACATTACTAAGGGTGGGCGAAATTTGCGTAGTCGCGCTACGCAAAGCTCCGCGAAACGGTAAAAGATCTCCGCGAGCACGCAAAAGTTCCGCGAACACGCGGAATTGCTTGTTCCGCCCGTTCGCGATGCTTTTTTCCTGTTCGCGAATGCTGTTTGCGCGCTCGGGGAGAAATATCTCGCGAACACGCATCTTGCAAGCGCGAACAAGGCAAAATTCCATGAAGCCGCGGATCGCGGAATTTTTGGTAATTCCGCGTTCTCCGCGGTACGCAAAATTACCCAAATTCCGCGAGCGGAACGGAATTTACCGCCCAGGCCTACACATTACCACACATACCGTTACAACGTGCCATTACAAGAAATTCAGATTTTTTGAAAATAACAACAGAAAACATAGAAACAAATATCTTGCAAGACACTTTCTACAAATAAACATCATAAAGGAAACATAAAATAAAGCTACTAATATAAAAAATGCATTTCCAAATATGCTTGCAATGTAGACCTACCTTTATTTTGACCCCTTACTTTCACCTTTCCCAAATAAAAATGGCTCTGTGAAATAAATGTTTTCTTTTTACAAACAAAATAATAAATAACACATCCATAATAAAACTCAGTGAAAATGGTCATTCCAACACATGTTTTGGTTTCAATTTTCATCTACCACACCAAACACGTATAAAAGGGCCACCCACCATTTCACATCCGCTGCTACAGTGAATACATTCGAGAGCGATCAGAAAATACTACTGAAGAGAGACTTGACTACCACAAACTACACCATCTACCCATCCAAGTACGTAAAACCTTCACAGTGAAGTGCTTATATATGCACTACCTACTTATACAACACATCTATTAACTTTTATTTTGCTAAATTTAAAGATTCTGACCATAAACTTTTTGAAAAATGACCCAACAAAAACATTCTAGGTGTGTATATTTAAAATGATTTTACATACAATGATTTTCAGCTTGATAAAATATTGTCTTTTTAACTCAACTAAATACTAAACTCAGGACACTTGCTGGATCTATTCTATTTCCACTAACTACTTACCTCAAGGCAGGTGCTGGACAGTGAATAAAGGGCAAAATTACTATTCCAACTCCACCAAGTAATTACCTCAGTGCAGGTGCTCGACACTAGGGGCCCGCTTCTGACTTTGGAGGTGCACCACTGGGTCCACCCCGCCGCCGCAATGCCAAAACCGTGGTCAAACTGCCTGCCAGATTTGGAGTTTCCTCCTGTCTGGTGGGCTTTTTTGGGAATTCCCACGGCGATGCCTCTAAACACGGGCACTGCAATTGGAACGCCCAAAACAATTCCTGCACAGCATGTACTGAGAAGTCCATGCCGTGCAGGAACTGGTGTGCATGCACACAGGGGGGGCACTTGTTGTGCCCCCTTTGTGCATCCACAGGGCGCAGAGGCAGCAGGGCCCCCTTTGTTTCCTCTCCGCCAGGTTTTTCATTGAGGAGGAACCACCCTGAAAACCCTGGCAGAGAGGAAACTCCTAATATGCTTGGTGGGACCGTGGCAGTCCCACCTAGCATATGAATGCCTCTACACGGCCGCAACACCACCAGAGAACAGCAGTTCCCTGGCGGCTGTGTCGGTCCCACCGCCCCTCTCGTAATAGGGCAGTAGAGAGACTGCCACTGCTGCACCCCTGAGAATCTGGCGGTCTGTGGACCGCCAGACTCGTAATCGGGGCTAAAGTGGGGGGAAAATTACTATTCTGACTCCAGAAGTACTTACCTCAGGGCAGGTGCTGGACATTGAGTAAGGGGCAAAATTACTATTCCAACTCCATCAAGAATTTACTTTAGGGTAGGTGCTGGACACTAACTAGGGGACAAATTACTATTCTAACTCCACAAGTACTTTCCTCAGGGCAGATGCTGGACAGTGACTAAGAGGCAAAATTACTATTCCACCTCCATCAAATCAATCAATCAATCATGTCACTTATAAAGCGCACTACATACCCGCGAGGGTCTCAAGGCGCTGGGGGAAGAGGGGGGTGGTGCTGCTACTGATCGAAGAGCCAGGTCTTGAGGAGTCTTCTGAAGGCCAGTAGGTCTTGGGTCTGCCGAAGGTTGGTGGGGAGGGTGTTCCAGGTCTTGGCGGCGAGGTGGGAGAAGGATCTGCCGCCGGCGGTCGTTTTCCGGATGCGGAGTACTGTGGCTAGGGTGAGGCTGGTGGAGCGGAGCTGGTGGGTGGGGGTGTAGAAGCTGAGTCGTCTGTTGAGGTAGGCTGGTCCGGGGTTGTGGAGTGCTTTGTGTGCGTGGGTGAGGAGCTTGAAGGTTATCCTCTTGTTGACAGGGAGCCAGTGCAGGTCTCTCAGGTGGGGTGTGATGTGGCTGCGTCGGGGATGTCGAGGATAATACGTGCAGAGGCGTTCTGGATGCGTTGCAGCCGTCTCAGGAGCTTAGCCGTCGTTCCTGCGTAGAGGGCGTTTCCGTAGTCCAGCCTGCTGGTGACGAGGGCCTGGGTGACTGTTTTTCTTGTTTCGGTGGGGATCACTTGAAGATCCTGCGGAGCATTCGGAGGAGTGTTGAAGCAGGATGAGGAAACGGCGTTGACCTGCTTAGTCATGGAGAGGGTGGGGTCGAGGATGACCCCTAGGTTGCGTGCGTGGTCGGTGGGTGTCGGGGCTGTTCCCAGTGATGTCGGCCACCAGGAGTCATCCCAGGCTGACGGGTTGGAGCCAAGGAAGAGGACCTCCGTCTTGTCCGAGTTCAGCTTCAGGCGGCTGGTCCTCATCCATTCGGCGACGGCCTTCATTCCTTCGTGGAGGTCGGCTTTGGCGGTTTGAGGGTCTTTGGTGAGGGAGAGGATCAGCTGGGTGTCGTCGGCATAGGAGATGATGTTGAGGTTGTGCTGTCGGGCGACGTGGGCGAGGGGTGCCATGTAGATGTTGAACAGCGTTGGGCTGAGGGAGGAGCCTTGGTGTACGCCGCAGATGATCTTGGTGGCCTTGGATCGGAAGGGGGCGAGGCAGACGCTTTGTGTCCTGCTGGAAAGGAAGGATGTGGTCCAGTCCAGGGCCTTCTCTTGGATCCCGAGCGTCGTGAAGGCGTGTTCGTAGTGTGTGGTGGCAGACCGTGTCGAAGGCGGCTGATAGGTCCAGGAGGATGAGGGCTGCTGTTTCTCCGTTGTCTAGCAGGGTCCTGATGTCATCGGTGGCGGCGATGAGGGCGGTTTCGGTGCTGTGGTTGCTGCGGAAGCCGGACTGGGAAGGGTCCAGGATGTTGTTCTCCTCGAGGTAGCGGGTCAGTTGTTTGTTGACGATTTTCTCGGTGACCTTCGCGGGGAACGGGAGCAGAGAGATGGGTCGGACGTTCTTGAGGTCCTTGGGGTCTGCTTTGGGTTTCTTGAGTAAGGCGGTGATCTCGGCGTGCTTCCAGCTGTCCGGGAAGGTTGCTGTCTCGAAGGAGATGTTGATTATTTTCCGGAGATGGGGCGCGATGGCTGTACTGGCTTTGTTGAAGACGTGGTGAGGGCACGGGTCTAGCGGTGAACCGGAGTGGATGGTGTTCATGATCTCGCTGGTGTCCTCGTCGTAGATGTTGGTCCAGGAGAGCAGGCGGTTGGTGGTTGTGGGGGCAGTGGTCTCGGTGGTTGCCGGGGCGGTCGTGGTGTTGAAGCTGTCGTGGATGTCGGCGATTTTGCGGTGGAAGAAGGTGGCCAGCGAGTCGCACAGGTCTCGCGATGGCGGGATGTCGTTGGTGTTGGAGCTGGGGTTGGAGCTCTTTGCTGTTGTGTGCGTCGTTGTCTAGGCGGTCTTTGAGTGAGGCCCTTTTGGCGGATCTGATGAGGTGATGGTGACTGCGGGTGGCGCTCTTGTGGGCGGCGTAGCTGTCCGCTGTCCGTTCGTGGAGCCAGATCTTCTCCAGTTTTCGGCATGTTCGTTTGGAGGCCTGGAGGTCTTCGGTGAACCAGGTGGCTTTCTTGCTGGTGTGGCTGTTGGGCGGATTCTTGAGCGGGGCGAGGTGTTGGCGCAGTCGGTCGATCCACTGTCTGAGGTTGCGGGCGGCGGGGTCGGAGGTTCGGCGGGTGGGCTCAGGGCGAGGGTGGTGGTTAGCTGGTCTTCGGTGACTCTGCTCCAGCAGCGGCGAGGCATTTGTTCGGTGCGGTGGTGCGTGGTGGGCTTCCTGTAGGTGAAGTGGATGCAGTGGTGGTCGGTCCATTGGGGTTCGGAGGTGTGGTTGAAGGAGACGTGTGGGCATGCGGAAAAGATGGAGTCTAGCGTGTGGCCGGCGGCTTGGGTGGGTGTAGTCATGAGCTGTCTGAGTCCGAGGGTGGCGAGGTTGTCGATCAGGGTGGTGGAGTTGGTGTCCTTGTTGTTCTCGAGGTGGAAGTTCAGGTCCCCGAGGAGGATGTAGTCCGTGGAGGCGATGGCGTGTGTGCTGACGAAGTCAGCGATGGAATCGCTGAACTGTGGTCGGGGTCCAGGGGGTCTGTAGATGAGGGTTCCTCTGAGGGTGGTGTTGGGATCGGTGTGGATCTGGAAGTGCATGTGTTCGGTGGTGCTGAGGGTGTCGTCGGTGTTGGTTGAGACTCTGAGGGTGTTCCTGTGGCGATGGCGATGCCTCCTCCGACTCCGTTGGTGCGGTCCCTGCGGGTGATCTTGTAGCCGTCCGGGATGGCAATGGCGATGTCAGGGGCTGAAGCGGGATTCAGCCAGGTCTCCGTCAGGAATGCGACGTCTGGGGAGGTTGAGTCGAGAAGGTCCCAGAGTTCGATGGTGTGTTTGCGGGCGGAGCGGGTGTTGAGGAGGATGCATCTGAGGTAGTTGGGTTCTTTCCTGGGCGGTGGTTTGGCGGGCGGGTGCTGGCGAAGCTGCAGTTCCGGCAGGTGAAGGGCCCTTGGGTGCGCTTCGGGGTGGCCCGGTAGCAGGCGTGATCTTTTCTGGGGTTGAGTGCGTGGAGTGTGCTGGCGTCGTATCGGCGTCTGTTGATGTGGCGGGCGATGCCCGGGCCAGGGGTTCTGGTGCTGGGCGCGGTCCCGGCACGGACGGGCGCAGACGGGCTTGCCTTAGGCGCTCCTTAGGCGTGCCAGCGGCGCGGCAGCACAGCGGCCGCCATAAATGGGGAGGTGGGAGGGAGGAGCAGGGAATGGGGCAGCAAATGGGCAGTGAGGGGGCAGGGCCGCAGGGGCGCAGCGGCGGGAAACAGGCACGGAAAGGAAAAAAACGAGCACAATCAGGGCAGCAAGGGGGCACAGAAAGGAAAAAAACGAGCACAATCAGGGCAGCAAGGGGGCACAGAAAGGAAAAAACGAGCACAATCAGGGCAGCAAGGGGGCACAGAAAGGAAAAAATGAGCACAATCAGGGCAGCAAGGGGGCACAGAAAGGAAAAAACACGAGCACAATCAGGGCAGCAAGGGGGCACAGAAAGGAAAAAAACGAGCACAATCAGGGCAGCAAGGGGGCACAGAAAGGAAAAAACGAGCACAATCAGGGACAGCAAGGGGGCACAGAAAGGAAAAAACGAGCACAATCAGGGCAGCAAGGGGGCACAGAAAGGAAAAAAACGAGCACAATCAGGGCAGCAAGGGGGCACAGAAAGGAAAAAAACGAGCACAATCAGGGCAGCAAGGGGGCACAGAAAGAAAAAAAGCGAGCACAATCAGGGCAGCAAGGGGGCACAGAAAGGAAAAAACTAGCACAATCAGGGCAGCAAGGGGGCACAGAAAGGAAAAAACTAGCACAATCAGGGCAGCAAGGGGGCACACAGATGGAGCTGTGTGGTGGGGGAGCGACCTACCAGTCAAGGTCAGGGGTCGCTCTCTTCACCACGCAGCGGCCGCCATAAATGGGGAGGTGGGAGGGAGGAGCAGGGAATGGGGCAGCGAATGGGCAGGGAGGGGCGGGGCCGCAGGGCGCAGCGGCGGGAAACAGGCACGGAAAGGAAAAAACGAGCACAATCAGGGCAGCAAGGGGGCACAGAAAGGAAAAAAAGCAGGCACAATCAGGGCAACAAGGGGGCACAGAAAGGAAAAAAACTAGCACAATCAGGGCAGCAAGGGGGCACAGAAAGGAAAAAAACGAGGCACAATCAGGGCAGCAAGGGGCACAGAAAGGAAAAAAGCGAGCACAATCAGGGCAGCAAGGGGGCACAGAAAGGAAAAAAACAGAGCACAATCAGGGCAGCAAGGGGGCACAGAAAGGAAAAAAACGAGCACAATCAGGGCAGCAAGGGGGCACAGAAAGGAAAAAAAACGAGCACAATCAGGGCAGCAAGGGGGCACAGAAAGGAAAAAACAGAGCACAATCAGGGCAGCAAGGGGGCACAGAAAGGAAAAAAATGAGCACAATCAGGGCAGCAAGGGGGCACAGAAAGGAAAAAACTAGCACAATCAGGGCAGCAAGGGGGCACACAGACGGAGCTGTGTGGTGGGGGAGCGACCTACCATCAAGTATAATTACCTCAGTGCAGGTGCTGGACAGTGACTAAGGGCAAAATTACTATTACAACTCCACCAAATATTTACCTCAGAGCAGGTGCTGGACACTAACAAGGAGAAAACTTACTATCCTAACTCCACAAGTACTTACCTCACGACAGGTGCTGGACAGTAACTAGAGAGCAAAACTACTAACAAAGCTTAATCAAGTACTTATCTCAGAACTGCTGCTAGAAACTGACTAAAGTACAAATGTAATACTTTAAAAGCACCAAATATTGAACTAAAACAAAATGCTCAAATTCATTCAATACATATTTTACAAAACAGGAATAACATGTATTTTGTTCCTTATTTAAACAGATACACCTATCTATAAAACCACTAAAAATAAACCCAATTACAGGAACTATACTAAATGACATGGACACAAATATTTACATAAGTATTGTAAATATCAACAGTAAATAATAAGAGAAGCACAACAAACACAAACATTTTTGAAAAACTAAATGCTTTTTTCTTTTCAAAACAGATACCAACAAAATTGGCAAAAGCAAAATTAACCTACAGAATACTTCCAAAAGATACAACAACTGCCAATAACATCATCAGAAACAAACAGCTCACCAATTTCAAGGTAAATAAATGATAATTTTTCAACAATACCAATTTTTTTTTCACCGGTGAAACCTAGTACCTAACAATAAATATTTCAGTTTTACCAGAGAATATAACCTTTATTTTAATCTCTACAGAATAAAAACAAAATTAACAATACTTGTTTTCAAATTTAGGACAGGCAAACAAACAAAAACAAAAAAATCATATAATAGCAAAAACATAAACGTACACTTTTTTTCTATTCCTCTTTTTTAACAGAACAAACATCAATGGCATCCCTAGCTGATGAAGCTAACTATGTCAAATCCCGGAGAGGCAACAGACTACTAAAGTATGCTGGCTACGTTTATTTTAAGGACAGATTTAGTGAGCCCAGTTGTCATTGGAGATGTGTACAGTACTTCTCATCCCATTGCACAGGCAGAGCGGTTACTCTGGAAGACATCTTAGTTAGAACAACTGAGCATAACCACTCTGCCTCTGCACTGGAGACAGAAGTACATGAAAACATACAGAAAATTAAAGACCTGGCATCCACCTCCAATGAGCCCTATTGTTCAATTTTAAGACAGGTATCTGAAACCATTCCCATGCACATAGCCAGTAGTTTGCCCATAATTCCCAATATGAGGAGAATGGTACAAATACAAAAACTGGCAGGTAATCCCCAATGAATAACACCACAAATCTATTCTGACATTGACAGCCCCCCTGAATTATTAGTCACTTTGTCCAAAGAACCCTTTCTACTGCATGACAATAAAAACTCTCAAAAAAGAATGCTAATATTTAGCACAAATCATAAACCTTTAATACTTGAAAATAGTGACATTTGGATGATGGATGGTACTTCTAAATCAACACCAAATCTACTCGCCCAAATTTACACTATTCATGTTAACATAAATAACACAACTGTCCCATTAGTTTACTTCCTGATGAGCAATTCTCAACATACACTGAATTAAAAGTTTAATTAAATCCAAAACAATGAATACAAGTCCTAAAAAAATAATAATTGACTTTGAATTATCAATGTTTAATACAATTACAAAAATATGCCCTAGTACCCAAATTCAAGGATATTTCTTTCACTTTTCTCAGGCAAATTGGCATAAAATTAAACAATTATCCCTAGTTGAGGATTACTTCTCAAAAGGTAAACTTCATTTTGAATTTAAAAAATGACCTGCCTCATGCCTTGTACCTCCTGACAGTCTAGAGGAGTACTACACAGCAATTTCTGAATCAGAATATTTTACCAAAAATGAAGATAAATTGGCACCCCTTCTTAATTATTTTGAAGATACATGGATATGGCATCTAGCAGGTTGGGTCACAGGAGGAGGCTAAGGTTTCCTGTTGAATGGTGGAACTGTTACACAACTTGCTTAGAGAGTGGTGCAAAGATTTACAATGCCATTGAGGGATGGCACAATTCCTTTAGCAAATCAATTGGCAAACTTCACCCAAACCTATATCATTTTTGGGAAATTTTGAAGAAGAAACAAAAGGCCTCATTACGATACCAGCCAGACCGACCATCCGCCTGCCTTGGACGCGGTCCGAGTATGACTGCAGAGGGCGTGAACTAATCTCCACTGCATTGCAAAGCATGCAGGCTTAACCTCTGACCGCGGTGGTCAGAAAGCCATCGGCATGGAGCGCAGTGGTCGGAAAGCCATCAGTACGGAGTGCGGCAGTCAAAAAGTATTAGGAGGGCGCATGTTGGTCGCCGATCACCTGGCATAGAGTGTGGCAGTCGCTAAACTCTGCCCGTAGACCATGGGGGTCGCCAAGCGTGTCCATTGGACGTTTTGAAAAAAAACATAGCAGATGGCTATTTCCACAGTGGGCACACCTACAATTCAAAGTACAAAGCACACTCCGTCAAAGCACAACCCATCCCAGATCATGATCCTTTGCCACTACACTTCAGCACAGTGAGATACCATTTATTGAGAAGGCATCCTTTATCACATTTCCTTCACACACTGCACACATATTTTATACACTTATCACTTTGTCATTCACTGCTCTGATCACTTTGTTCATTTTCTTCACTGTCACACACTTTATTGATTTTTTTTTGCACAATATCACCATTCAAAAATCCACATTTTTCAGACACCGAGTTGACAGTGCTGTTGGATGAAATCATTAGAGTAGAGCCTCAAATCTTTGGATCCCAAGTCCAACAAACTTCTCTCAATCGAGAAAGGATATGTGGGACCACATAGTCAACAAGGTGAATACTGTTGGTACCAGCGTTCGCACAAAGGAGGACATCAGGAAGAGGTGGCACGATCTGAAGATGAGGGTCATGAGACTGGCCTCCAGGCACCACCTTGGTGCACTCAAGACTGGCGGTGGTCCTCCTGGATCATTATTGGAACTCACACCCTGGGAGGAGAAGGTGCATGCCATCCTGCATTCAGAGGGCTTGATCGGAATGCCTGGGGGATTGGAGACTGGTAAGTAATACCTCAACAACTGTCACAACATACCTATGTTTAAATGCACACATCAGCGCTCTTGCCATAGTAATGTCCAACTGCTGTACAAACGTGCATTATGTCCTATTGTTTGACCGCTAAACAAGATGCACTACAGCTGTTTATCCATACCCACTTGTCAGCCATCTTGCAGCTGAAATGCAGTTCACATGAAGGTAGCCATCGCTCAAGTCTGCTGGATGGGAGCCTGAAGTCACTACATCTACCATGAGACCCTGTTTCACTACCAAACAAGGTGCCCTAGTGTCCTTCCTCCATACCCACTTGTCAGGCATCTTGCAGCTGAAGTGTACCTCACATGCAGGTAGCCATTGCTCAAATCTAGGGGATGGGAGCCTGAAGTCGCTACATCTACCATGAGGCCCTGTTGTTTGACCACTAAACAAGATATACTAGTGCTGTTTGTCCATACCCACTTGTCAGCCATCTTGCAGCTGAAGTGTAGCTCACATGCAGGTAGCCACTGCTAAAGTCTGGGGGATGAGAGCCTGAAGTCACTACTTCTACGATGAGGCCCTGTTGTTTCAACACCAAACAGGATGCCCCAGTGTCCTTCCTCCATACCCACTTGTCATCCATCTTGCAGATGAAGTGTAGCTCACATCCAGGTAGCCATTGATCAAGTCTGGGGAATGGGAGACTGAAATCGCTACATCTACCAGGAGGCTGTGTTGTTTGACCACTAAACAAGATGTACTATTGCTGTTTGTCCATACCCACTTGTCAGCCATCTTGCAGCTGAAGTGTAGCTCTCATGCAGGTAGCCATTGCTCAAGTCTAGTACACAGGAGCCTGAAGTCCCTACATCTAACATGAGGCCCTGTTGTCTGACCACTAAACAGGATGTACTACTGCTGTTAGCCCACACTCACTTGTCAGGTATGTCTCAATTGTTCCCCAACCTTAATGTTCTTCAAATTTTCAAACCCACTGTGTCAATGATGATGTGGCTGTTCAGAACACACTTACAACAATGACAATGTACTCTTTCTCTGAACAGGTGGATCTGGCACAATATCTGCTCAGAGTCAAGATACACGCCAGACTCCACCTCCAACCCACGATCAAGACTTCAGTGATGCTGACTCTCCTGGAGAAGTGGACGTTTAGGACCAACCTGGCCCATATGTTTGGCCTATGCAGACAGCTATAGTGAGTCTCAGCATGCCCGCAACCACATCTCCTACCCCAGCTGCAACATATGTGCTGACCTCTGCCCAATCAGTGCTCCAAGCACGGCTGGCAACATCTTCTTCCTCCCAATCCAACCTTAAGAGGTGAGTATTAACAACCCTCCCACTGAGGACGTAGGAAGCAGTGGGAGGGTGCAGACTGTGCCATGGGCATAGGCCCGTGGGGGCAGAGGTGGTGGGAGAGTAACAGTTGGCAACCTAAGTGAGGCCACTGCTGCTAATGAAGCGCAGGCCAACCTTGAGAGATCCTGGGTATCTATGAGGACAACCAAGGAGTGATGAGCCAGATAGTAGAGGACCTCCGGGAGATGAAGCAGCTACAGCAGTCCATAGATCAGCAGCTCGAAGCACACAATGAAAACACTGTTAAGAAGATTGGGGTGCTGAGGGAAATAGGTACCACACTCTGCAGGGCTTTTTCCCCATAACAACTACCCCTACCCATGGTACTCCATCTCGCCCTTCAACTTCTGCAGCTGCCACACGGAGGAATGCCCTGACAGAAGATGAGTCCTCAGACACCCCTGAACCTGTAGCAGCAGATCTCCCCACCCATTGTGGGCTGGGACATCCTAGGAAAACTCCAGGAGGTTCGGGTGGCAAGGCACCAACCACTGCCAGTAAGAGACGTTGCACCTGATGTCCCACTTTGTGGGCCACACCTTCACTTTGTTGACTCTCCAAGTACACATTCCCATTTCTGATTGGAAAAGTTTGATGGACATTGGACTAGAGACAATGTGACTACTATTATAATGGTTTCATCCACCAACACTCTTTAAGCTTCACTGTTTTAATGTTACATCCTATTTTTGTTATATCACTATGTGCACTGCAATACATTCAATGCTCACAATTTCTCAGGTTCATGTAGCATCATTGCGATCTAGCAAGGTATCCTGTACTTCCCATGTGAAAAACCAATTCTAACTATGACCAACGTGTGTAAGCATCAACATGTGGATTGTCTAATAGGTGCACATGAGTATCACAAACATTTCACACCACATCAGACAAACAAGTGTCTAGACTCATCGCAAGTTTATTACAGAGTACCAACCTTAGGCTATCATAATGTCAGTAACAGAGCCAAAATTATGCAACAGTGAAATGATCAGTCTCATGCACCACAAAGGTCATGTCGAGAACAGAACAACATGATAGGAGGGGATACATATCACAATGCCAAAAACCTTCCCCACATGCCAATTTGGTCATGTCATCAGCTGGTACCATAGTTACTAACTCACAATAGAAATACCACATCAGTGAGAAAAAATAGAACAATATATATCCCCAAAACAGGTTTTACTGCACAGGTCCTTTCCAATTCTTTGTAGCTGCCTCTGATGGAATGTCACATACAAATGTCAGTGGTGTGCCACATGCACTGTGGCTCATAATCATGAGACACTTCAACAGCTACATACACATTGAGGACCTAGCCAGTGTGAAGGGAGACTAGCATGATTTGGCCCAACAACAACATTCTGTTGGAGCACATGATGGCACACATATGGAAATAGGACCACCACACAACAGTGAACAAGTCCAATTGATTTATTGCAACTTCCATCCTATCACAGTTCAAGCAGGCTTGTTACCGGAGTTGTACACCCAATATCAGTGCCAGACACCTCCAGGAAAAATCCATGTCCACTTCGTACTTTGCAACAACATCACATACTTGCTAATGTCACAACTTTGAAATCCCCAATCAAGGATGACATGGTGTAGGTACCTACAACAGGCCAATACAACAAGATTACCAAGGAAGCCATACATTTGACACCAAACGCAGTCCACTTCTGGAGTACACAGCACATGTCCAAATGTCACCTACACCAATAAACTACTATTATTTCAACATGTGTCAAGATCTCCCCCCACAAACATACTGTGCACAGATAGCTCCACAGCTGTACATAGCAAACAGGTAGCCAGCAACAAATTCCTCACATCATCACAACTGCAGTTATTGTAACAGGCTAAGTAATGACAACACACCTCATACTTACATTCATGAGAAGAAGTTGTTGATGACCTCATGAAGCATGTCAACTCCTCCCTCTTTACCTATAATCATCATTTGGCATTACAGGATCCTCACCCAGTGGCACCTGCTGGTCTCCATCATCTGCTATGAGAGGGATGTTCCATCGCTGTGCAAGGTTGTCGAGCATACAGCAAGCAACGTGATCTGACACACCTTCCCGGGTGAGTAGAAGAGGGCCACCCCAGTCCAGTCCAGACATCTGAATCTGGCCTTCAGGAGCCCAAAAGCCTGCTTCACTGGCCACCTCATTATTTCATGTGCCTCATTGAAGCAGACTTTCCCAGGCGTTATTGGCTTCCTCAGCGGTGTCAACAACCATTGACGGTTGGGATATGCTGAGTCTCCTGGATGGAAGCCTGACAGAAGTGCTTACAATTTCCACATTCTTTTTGATCCTGTGACCTGACATCACACACACAAAGGTTAGACACATCATACCCACCAACAAGCCAGGCCCTCTCCGGTAGTACTTCTGACATCAGCTGGGGTATGGTGCTGTTCCGCAGTATGAAGGAGTCATGGGCAGAACCGGGGCATCTGGCACAGACGTGTGGGATGTATAAATCTGCTAAACAAACCACTTGCATGTTGATAAAATGGAAGTGTTTCCTGTTCCAATAGATCTGTTCATTGTCCTGTGGTGCCACCAAGGCGGAATGTGTGCCGTCTATTGATCCTATCACATGTGGAATGCGACCTAATCCATAAAAGTCTCCCTTCACATTGGCGAAATCTTTACACCTGGGGAGCTGACTATAGCTGTCCGTGTGTCTCACGCAGTATGCCACTTAAACCTAGGTTTTGACATTCCTCCAGATATTGCCACAGTGTACTGAAAGGAAACTGTGGCAAAGAAATGCAGTGCTGCCACGACTTTCACCATTGGTGTCAGAGCCATGGGCTAATGTCTTTGAGGATGTAAATCAGGTTCCAACTGGGCTCATAAATCTTGTATTGTCTGCCTATTAAGAGAAAACTTCTGGATTATGCTTCTTTCTTCAATAGTTATGAGGTCTGGAAGTGGTCAGTATACTGGAGGATGATTTCTCCTCCCTCTGGCAAAAAAGCTATGTGGGGAATAGAGACACATATGGATATAGGTCACAGTGTCCACACATACATTTACCAAGACATACCCAAACATGATGTGAAAAAACATTAATGCATATGTGAGCATGTGCACAGCAGTTTACTTCACATTATGTACCACAAAATACTTTCATACATGGATAGTTCTTGTATGCTGAAACTGAATGAAATGCATTACACATAGCTGGATGCTACGTTTCCACCAGTGGCCACTGTTGTTGGAGAGCCCATTCCCTGTGGGAGACAGCCAAAAGTGTGACATACACATATCACACGTCAATATATTTACTGGACTCAGCAGGATGATTAAGATGAACTGCTTTACATAGACCTTGTAGCTATCATCGCCAATCGGGAGAACAAATGTGTCTGTAACAGCACTGTGCACATCTTGGACACTTCTTAGGTAAGGTGGACTCTGTCATGTAGTGTTGTCTGCATTGCACACATTGCTTCCGTTTTCACAGTTGTACATGGCCTGCAGTAAACATGTATACATGCACAGTCATGTTCAGCACAGACGTGTGAGCAAAGGTATAGGCAGGGGAATGGTGTCATACATCATGTGTGATGTTACTACATACATATATTGTTGAATCTGTATGTAGAAAACCTTTTATGGTGTTGATTTCAACACTGGCAAGGTGGAGGCCTAGACTCTCCAATGGGATATGCAGGAAAGGGGACCGCCAGCTTATGTGAACTGGGCGGCAGGCGGAGTCGATCACGACAGTCAAAGCCATCGGCTAGCTTTGTAAAATGGGACCGCCGGGGTTCAAGTGATATTTTCGTAGACAGAGGTGACCGGCTAAGTGGAGGACAGACTTTGCCTATGGGACATGCCCAATCGGCAAGCGCAGGCTGATTTGATCCACACAGTAGGCATCTTCTACCACTGCGGTCGCAGCCATTGGCTAATGTAAAATACGACCGCCTTAGTCCAATGTATGTGGCCGTCTACACTGAAGACCGGCTGTGTGTTGTATTTAAAGGTTGCGGTTTGGAAAAAGAAACACTTGCCTCCAGACACTGCTGCTCACAACATCTCCTCATCTCAAGCTGCTGTTTGCCACCTCTGGGAGCTGCCATGACATGCTGTACAGTCCAGAGGGCCCTTCCCTTCACTCCAGAGGAGCTCCAGTCACTGATAGAAGGGGTCCTTCCCCTGTATGGCTCACCAGAGGAGCAGATGAGTACTGCTGATATACTTTCTCCTCCTTATTGATTAACAAAGACAAGCCCATAACATACATTGTGGATCAGAGTCCCATACTGATATCAATGTATTGTAATTATGATGTGGTGGCCACAGCATAGGACTCTAACAGTTATGGTACATGTGGCATTGGTATTTGCATAGGTAACAGATACATACGCTAGTGAGCCTTACACCAGTTAAATGCACATAACTGTGCATGTATGGACCTATTGTGTGGCAATGCTGACTTGGCTTATCATGTTATGGCAGATTTCATGAAAGTCCTGTGAGGTTTTTTTTATAGGACATGTGATCTAACTGTACAGTCCCACCAAGTGATTCACACATGAGGCATTACCAGCCTGTCTTCAGTCAGGTAACAAGACCCCACAGACCCCTTCACGGTGACCCACTACGCTAATGTGACATATAGGATGGGCACTGGATGTACTGTAAGGTAGGGTATATGTGGCCACATGATGGTCAGCATGGTGAGATCAAACTCTGATACTGATATGTGCCTTTCATGCACCATAGCCCAGGCTGGGGCAGAATGTATTACCTAATGTAACGGATCTCCAAAGTAATCCCCCTGTGGACCTGCAGATCCTCAGATGTGGACTGCAACAGTGTTATAGGAGTATGAGTTGGCATTAATGCACCTAGTGAGACTAGATTGGGTATGGTGTAAGATGGGAGCCCCACACCAAAGACTACTGTCCATGGGCCCATTTTGTCAGTGTTTGTCATTGCCTTAGCACAGGCCCTTTAAACCCCACATTCCTTGGATTTCACCTGACAGAAGAGTGATGCTACCATTATACAGGAATATTGTTCATGACAAATATTGTCACGCCTGATAGTGTGGCCCATCTGCAGTGCTTTCCCAAAGTGCATCACCAGCTGTCTGAAAATGTGCAATTGTGCACTATGTACACTGTTATGTCGATATCATCCCATACACACCCTGCCAGATATGGCATACAGTGTGTTCCTTGATCTCAGGACTCAACACACAGACACATGCAAACATAGTCTGGGGTTTACAACATCAGAAATCTACACGTCCACTGATCCAAAGACTTTAAATTATCATTTACATGCATGGCAGCCCTCTTGCTTTTTGAGAGCACAAACTTTGCATGTACTCAGGGCAATAGTAGTAGTGATGTTTTAGCCAGTAGATTGAATTCATTTGTCCTGACTGTACAGGTGTCTGTCCATGGCTGCAATACAAGTGTTGCATTCTGTAGGACACATTGGTGTGCTGTGTTACATTGTAACACCTTTCACAGCACATGTGGTGAAGGTCATGGGTATTTAATGTCAGGGGTGTTGCGTAGTCAGTATAGACACAATCAGGATGGAGGGTAAGACGCAGAGTAGATGTAAATTGAGCAGTAATAGATTTTCTGTAGGTCAGCATGTGCACTTCAAACATGTCATATGCAATGTTGTGAGATTTCTATTCTAGCTGTGTAGTGGCTCTGTGTCACCCTAGCTGATAACCTATATCTTGCGTGTCCACTCAGTCTCCTCATCTATTGCATCCATACTGGTCAAGGCCCATCATAAGGTGTTGATGTGGAAAGCCATCGCTCGGAGAGTGCGAACACTGAGTTCGCTCGTTAGTGCTATGCTCACTGCAAGAAAGGTGGGAGGACTTGAGACACTGGACCAGGAAGATCGTGGAGGACCATGCTAGGGCTTTCCTCTCCAGGCAGAAGGGGCGCTTGCCAAACCCTGACCCCCCTAATGGCCTGCATACTGGTGGTTGCATACCCAGACCTTTATCAGCAGTGGAGAGCCCAACAGCAGCTAGGAGGGGTGAGTATTACCCTCAGTGTTACGTTATGCATGACCATCTATTTTTCATGCAGGCAGCTATCGGCCATTTTAGGTGGAAGATGACTCATTTGACACACAATGTGACATTTTTTGCATGTGTAGGTATGGTAGTAGGAACATGGTGTTCAGCTTTGACTATTGTAAATGTAACCATGAACTAAGCATGCTGAAGTCACAAATGTGTGTCCATTGTTGAGCAGCTACTTGTCTGCCTATTTGCTGAGATAAACAACCTCATCTTTGGAAGTAATGTCTGACAGTGATCCTAAACAGGCCACTTATCAGCCTTGTGTCTGGAGTGATGCTCCCTCACTACTATATCTCTTTTGATGGTGGACCACTCACTTATGGAGTGTGACACAATGTACTCTGCATGCAGACACTGAGTACTAAACCCCTTTGCTAAGAGGGGACTGTAGAGTAACATGAGTTGGCAAACATCACTGGTGTCATACTTTTTGTTGCCTACATGCTGGCATGTGTGCATTTACATGGTGTACTGTCAAGTGTACAACTGCTCCAAACATGATAAAGAGGGACTGTAAGTTGTTCGGACATTATTCCACATTATTTTTTATGTTGGCCAATGTGTACATGGCAATTTAAGTAATTGATGTGTACACAGAGTATGTGTTACCACATATTGTAGTGTTTAGACATGGGTTGGTGAGTCACACATACCCATTGATGGACATAATTACCCAGGTCAAATGTGGAGGCAATGACACACATGGTTGTAAACCTTCCAAAGCTTTCGGGCAATGGTCCATTGCATAACATTGTGAAGTGTGTATGTAGTCAGGAGGAATGTGCATCTGTGTAGGCTCATTCTGTGGCTGGTGATGTACCTCAGGGAGTGGTATGCTGATATGTTGGGGTCATATGTGTGTGTCACCACGCAGTGCTACATAGGAATTTGTGATAGCAAAAAATGAAATGTACAGTGAATTCACTTCCCTTGTAGACACGAGTAAGACCTCTTTGAGGACTATTCATTTCCTATACCTCATGTACTAAAAATGTTCTGATGTCATTTAGATGTTTTTTTTTAAGAAGGTGGGCTCACATGAGACAATCTAGGCAGGGGATGTCCCTAGGCAGACTCATGTACAATGGACATTTGTCCTTCTAACTAAAAACAAATAGAGCCACTATATCTCCATTCTACTCTTCTGTACTACATGTGTCACCTAGCTAGGCTACTCTTGTGTATCTGTCAACTGTGCCATCTAGCAGTGGACAGAAGTATACGTGTCAGTTGTGAAGTGTGAACATTGTCGAATGGGCCTTTCCATGTCATGTCATTGGTGTTACTCACAAGATACAGCAACTTCTCAGTAGCAGGGGCCCAGCTGTCCTACATGTAGTGTGTATGGGAAACATGAGCAATAGTGGATTGCAGGGCCTTGTGTCGATGGGTAAATTTTGCATTCCATGTGGACATCCCATTCGATTATATCAGTTAAGTTTGGTATGAGCCAAGGGCCTAGGTAGACACGGTGATGACATCATTTGATACACACATGAGACTAGATTTGGGATATGGTCACACAATTGCAGTTAGAGCAGACTGTAGTAATGACTCCATTATTTGTGACTGTGCACAGCTCGTGTACCATTAATGCATGTTTTCAGAGCAATGTGGTGCTCAATTTAGGTGTCCTAGACAATTTGATTTCTGTGCTATTGTGTAATGTGTTCTGTTATGATATGCTTGCCTAGTGTGTTCAGGCTATTGCAACTCACATATTTTTTGTTCTTGTTTCAGCATCTACCCAGAGCATCCAAGGAGACAGGGCTGAGACAGGTGGGGACGAAGCAGGCCACAGTGAGTCCCTTCAAACCAGTGACACCGAGGGTCCCAGTGGCCCAGAGGGTGGTGAGCATGTCACAGAGGAGCAGCACGATGACTCTACCACAACATCTTCATCAAGCTCTAGTGCATGATCCCAGGTGGTGGTGGTGGACTCCCCTGGAATTCAGTCCGCTACATCTGTGTCCATCACCCCCTACCATCTCCACCGTCCCTGCTGCTCCCCAACCATTTGTCTGGGCCCACTCCCCTAAGCAGGTGAGAGTCTCCTTTCCTCAGGCACCTCATCCCTGCCTCTGTCTCCCCTGCTTCCCTGAGTGTGGAGGCTATTGACCTCCTGAGGCAGATCTCTGTTGGTCAGACAGCAGTGCTGATTGTCCTCCAGATGCAAACATTCCAGCAAAACTTGATGGTGTTATACCTGGAAGGCATTCACGCTGACATGTCTGGACTACAGAGATCTTTTCAGGCTCTGGCTTCCACACTCACTGTAGCCTTCCAACATTCCCAGCTTAACACACCAACCCCTGCCCATTCCCCAACCACTAACCCCATCCCCCAACCTGACCAAAGCACACACAAACATCATGCATCCACATCAAGTCACACGCAGCACACTCAAAGGCAAACATAAGATGCCAAAAACAAGCACACCCACTCACCATGTAGTCACCACACTCACCACCACACCCACCATCACACAGACAGACATCACACCCACAGCATCAGCCACAGACACTTCCACCATCACACAGACACCACACTCACAGCCGCCGTCACAGTCTTGCCTACCATCTCACAGACAGACATCACACCCACAGCTGCAGCCACAGGCACTTCCACCATCACACAGACAGACACCGCACCCACAGAGACATCATACACCATCTCCGCCCAGAGCAGGCTTTGTTTCAAGCCTCTGAGAGTGGGGGCTCTCACCCCATGAGGTCAGAAACATATCTGGTGGTGGCAGGCTGGCTATGACTAGTCAGAGACCACACTAGAGCTTGGTAGGTTTTCAGGGGACCCATCTGTGTGCATTTATCAATAAATCCAACACTTGCATGAGTGAGGATTTATTAAGACAAGATGTTTTGTACCAAACACCTTAGGGTACAGTTAAGCCATTTGGGCACTAGGAAACTCGCAATGACAAGTATCCAGCCCACGTATTCTCTATGGCTTCCCTGTGCATTTACAATATCTAAGAATGGCTCAGATTTTGCAGGGTCATATCTGCTCATACAGATATGTCCACACATGGGGTATAGTGCACCCTGTCTTAGGGCTGTAAGGCATGCAATGGGGGTGATTTACCTATAGCTCATGCAGTGTTTGAGGGCATGGCTCAAAGGGCTTTGTGCCATGTTGACTCTTCAATTTTCTCTGCACCAAGACACGCAGCCTACAATGGCTGGTTGCATGGTCTTGGTGAGGGGTCCTTGGAGCGGCACAATTTGTGCTGGAGCCCCTGTGGACCCTCTTCAGTACCCATGCCCTAGTTACCAGGGGTGCCCCATACTAGGGACTTACAGGGGTGGCTGGGGTTCTGCCAATCGTGGTACAGTTGTGGGAAAGAGATATGAAACTGGAAACTTGGTTAGCAGGGACCCAGTGCACTTAAAGTTCAACATCACATCAGGCATCAAGCAAAAAGTGGGGGCTAACCATGTCAAAAAGGCACTTATGATTTTACTTTTCTGAGATGTTTTCACTTTGTGAGTTTTGTAAAGCTTTTATTGATCATAGTTATATACAACATAAGATAAACACTCTTTAATGAAAACAGAAATATGCTTTACCATTAAACACAGTATTCAATAGAACATCATACCTAGAACAATATAGGAGATGTGTAAGAGTCTTATTCTTGTTGTATAGAAAGATAGTAACATACGTGAGCCTCACCCGCCAGCATCGGTTGTTGGGTCATTCACATATTGATAAGCCCACATTAATAAACAACTGTTTGATTGTAACTGATAGAAATGAAGTTGGGCTCTTTTTGTTCTTCATTATCCGCAGAAATTACCACTCAGCAAGCTTCAGAGCTGTAAGGTGCTATATTACTTTTGATGCCAGGAGCTGTATGGTGCAAATAAGGCCAGTTGCATAGTAAGGATGACATTTTCCCTAACGTAAGCGGTTTTGCCCCCTCTCCCTGCCCCATTGAGATGCAAAAGACTTTATGGACACCCTTGGGCCTCAGTTCCACTACATGTAATGTACTTATGATAGTTTAACCCCTGAGACTGCCACCTGTGCAGAGGCGGGCCACAGCAAGCTATGGCACCTCCCCAATGTACATTGGTTTCTCTCCTTGGCACTGACCACAATGACAGATGTAAAATAAGCAGACTTTCAAAGTCAGCAACAGATGGTCACAGCCAGAGACAAATTCACAAATACTGAATTACAATGACAGCACGTGGGACAAGATGGACAAGATGTACTAAGGGCCTTATTATGAGTTAGGCAGTCCTGCAGCGGCGGCAGTCCTCCACCATCCACTGCAGGACTGCCAAACTCATGGTGCATCCGCCCGCCAGATCAGGGGTTAAATCCTGGTCTGGCGGGTAGTGTTGCGGCGGTCTGACTGCGGCGGACTGGAAGGCTCATAGAAGAGCCTTTAATGCAAACTGCTGACTGCACCTTCCTACACGGTGTGGCATATATGCCACACCTTGTAGGAAGTGGGTGTGCAAGTACAGGGGGGCATTACATGTGCCCCTCAGCATGCACCCCCTGGCCCAACTCTGGCAGAGGGCCCCCTTCGTTGCCTTTCCGACACCCTTTTCACGGTGGGATCAGCACCATGAAAGGGGAGACAAAAATACAACTCGTAATATGCTCTACAGTGCCGGCAGCGGCACTGCCAGCATATTACAGCCGGTTGCAGACCGCCGGCCCAGCAGGGTCCTTGACCCTGGCGGTGCCGGTGGTCTCATGGCGGTCCGACTGCCACAGTCCTAATACTGCGGGTGGTCCTGCATTGTAGCGGTGGTCAGACCGCCACCACGGGTTCTGCGGTCCTATAGACTGCAGAACTCTTTATAAGGCCCTAAAAGTTTTTACCTCGGCAAACAGTCTGTATCACTGTCGGTGACTGCAAAAAATTTTTTTGCTATCTACTAATGGCATTTTAGGAGTCAGAAAATGTTTACTGACTCCTAAAAGTGGTTTGCGACTCTATAAAAAACACTATTTGAAAGGGCTGTGTTATAGGAGTCACTTGCAAATACTGATTCAGTATGAGATGTATCAATGTTTTGCAACTGAAATCTGGTTGCAAAACACTGATAAATTACCAACTCCTGAGTTGGGGTTGTAAGCCATTCGCAAAATGGAAGGGGTTCCCATGGCATTCCTTGACAATCAGAATCATTCTTCTTCTTGTAGATGCTATACATTTCATTTTGCATTGGAAGAAACAGTCAATATGTGCATTGTTATGTATGTTTCTCATAGAGAAACCCGATCATTTATTCAGTTTCTCAAAGTCATAACTCCTTGCTATGACATCAGAGCCAAACTGAAACCTTAAAACAGCCCTAGCAAAAATGATAAATTCAGCCCCCATATGCAGACATGTAAATGCACGCTAGAAGCAGAGCAACTCTTTCAGGTTGCCGCCGGATGCCTGGTGGCTGAAACCGGCCTCCAAGTGTTAAATCCGGCCTCCTGGGGCTCCATCCTCCCGGGGGATTGCCCGCTAGCCAGTCCGACCACGTATGACATAACGACAGTTGATAACAAAACTGGTTAATAACTGTTGTGATGTCATAAAGGACTTTCAGGCAAGGTGACAGGGCTCTCTGAGAGCCTGTCAGTGCAGCTCTGCTTGTCTGCTTTGTTTGAAAGCAGAAAACACAGCTGCAAGAGGAGGATGGAAGGCATGTAAAGTTGGTTTTGGTTATGGATATTGGGTGAGATATTTTTTTTTCACATTTGCATCAGGGAGGAGCGGGCATGCTATGTATAGCTTTTCCATTGTTCTCGGCCCCTTTGCAGTAGTTGAAGGCAGGGGCAGATGGGGACCATGCATAAAATAAAATTGTAGATGGGGATGTTTTTCACCACAGGATTCTGAGTGACATCATAGACAACTTAAGCTTTGCTCTCGTTGTCTATTTGACATCACTCAGAATCCTGAGGCGAAAGACTTCTCGGTTATTCACTGTTACCCATCAATAGCTTTATATGTTATGTAAGGCACGCATAGAGAGCCTCTATCATTTATTTCAGTTTCTAAATGTCATAACCCACTGTCATTTCATAGCAACAGTTGATAACAAAACTGGTTACCCACTGTTGTACTGTCATAAGTGCCTTCCAAGCCACGCTGACAGGGCTCTCTGAGAGCATGTCAGCCTAGAATTTCTAGTCTGCCTTGAGCAATAGCAGAAAACACAGCCGCAGGAGCGGAAAGAAAGGCAGGGAAGGTGGTTGAATTTGGTTAGGGATTGCAGGTAAGGATTTTAGGCCAGATGTACGACCCTTTTTTGCGCTTTCAAACGGAAGATCGGTCCGTTTGCGACGGCAAAAAATGGGTCCTGGCATGTACAAACGCTATTTTGCGAGTCACTGACTCGCAAAATAGCATTTGCTGCTCTCGCTATTAGGAAGGGGCGTCCCTTCCTAATAGCGAGTCTCAATGCCATGTACTATTGTTTTGCAACCACATTTGCGGCCGCAAAACACTCGCAGTTTACCACCTACTTCAAGTAGGTGGTAAACTACTTGCAAACGGGAAGGAGTGCCCAGGGGACCCCTTCCCCTTTGTGTGTGTGTACGAAAATAATTTTTAAGAGCAGGCAGTGCCCCCAGGGACCACTGCCTGCCCTTAAAAAATGAAACTGAATGCATCCCATTTTTCTTTAAGGAAAACGGGCTGCATTTTTAAAAACAAAACTGCTTTATTGAAAAAGCAGTCACAGACATGGTGGTCTGCTGACCCCAGGAGGCCACCATCCCTGGGAGTGCTAGCTATTCCCAATGGGGTTGCGAATTGCGCTTGCTTCATGAATATTAATGAGGCATGCAATTTGCAACCCCATTGAGAATCGCAAACAGTGTCTGAGACACTGTTGTACATTCACTTTTGCGAGTCGCAAATTGTGAGTCGCAATTCAACGCAATTTGCGACTCACAAAAATGAATGGTCCTACATCTGGCCCTTAGTTTTCAATTTGGACAGGGAAGAGAGGGGATGTTATGTATGGCTTCTCAATTACTCCTCTGTCCCTGTGGAGCAGTTGAAAGCAGGGGAAGATGATTTGGGGGCCATACATAACATAAAATGATAGATGGGTAAACAGTGAACTAGGGGATGTTTTTCAGCTTGGGGTTCTGAGTGACATCATAGACAACTCGAGCTTCGCTTGCGTTGTCTATTTGATGTCATGTAGAACCTCTCGGTAAAAAAACACTGCGGAAATTCACTGTTACCCATCTATAATTCTGTATGTTGTATCTGGCTCTCGTTGTCAATGCTTAACAGGTTACAATATATGGATCAGCTAAACTCTGGTGTCATGGTCCCTGTTAAGTTCAACAATTGCTGTCATGACCTAATTATCATAGTTGGTTTGTTTCATAGGACAAAGGCTAAGAACAAATTTGACCTGGTATTGCCATCACCAATATGACTGTTACATCTGTAGCACAAGGGTATGAACTGTATAATTTTGATGACATAATTAACATCCATAGCCTGCCCTCTTGTATAAGCCAATATGTCTGTTCATTTTTCAAGAAATGTGTGCTGAGAACACAAAGGAACACCCAGATGAGAAAGGTAAAAGCCTGGGACATGGAGTTCAAGAGGTGGCGGCCTAGACTAACATCACAATGAATGATCTTACTCTATTTTTTGATTATATTGATGGAGCCCACATCCATAGAGGCAGCTGGGTTTCTCTTATTGAAATTTATGTGTATATTACAGACATAAAAGTTTGCAAAAATCAAAATAACGCATTTGTAAATCAACAAAAGCTTCTATTTGGTTCACGCCAAAAAAATGGATGGAGTTCATGTGCCAGTTACATTTCCATGAGAAAATTACATTGTGATACATAGGGGCCAATTTTCAAAGGCATTTTTAAATATGTGAAGTAGTGTTACAGGTGCTATGCTGTAACTGGGGCAGGTTCACAAAAGTATTTAGGAGCAAGAGAAGTAGTACTACAGGAGTAGTCTTTTATGTACTCGTGAATGCCTATGTAAATCAACCCTGAAGTATCAACCCCCTATTAGTAAAAGTGCAAAGAGAGGACAGTTTTTTTTCTTTTTGTTCTACTTGTATATGAACATTTACTGAATAGTTCCAATGTATTCCCATTTTAGATATTTGAGGACAGTTCACAAAAGCATGGAAGAGTACATAAAAGAATACTACAAGGGGTTTACTACTTTACATTCTCCAAAATGCCTTTGTGAATAGGTTCAGTGTCTCTGAGCCATCCCGACTGCCGGGAATGGGGCTTCTGCATACATTCACAGACTCAGCAGTTAGGAACCAGTCCATTGCCAATCAGAGCCAGTGCATCTTCAGTCTGAAATCTCACCATTCAAGTTATGACAGAGCTTGCCTCCTCAGAGAGGTTTCTTGGAAGGGTATACCTTTCTCCTACTACTTTGGTTCTTAATAAGTGCCTGATGACCACTGCGGGTTTGGGACGCATGCTAGTGGGTCCGTGACTGCTTAGAAAAATAAATAATATTAACAGATTAGTAAAGTGTATGCAAATAGAGAAGCATAATGTAAAATGTAAAAAAAAGTTTTGTAAATGTGAAGCTGTTGGAAATTGGAGGCCAAAAATTAAGTTGATTTCCTCAAATTGTTTCTTGACAGCAGTGCAAGCATATCAAAAAGAATGTAGTAGGGATGATGAGTGGCCTCAATCGAATTTAGAAAAGCTCCAACTTTCCAAATAGAGTAGCAAAGTTTAAAATTAAAAAAAAATCTTTTGTAAATTTGAATCAATTTGAATTTGGAGGCCAAAAATTAAGATGATATCCTCAAAGTGATTCGTGACAACAGTGCAAGCATATAAAAGAATGTAGTATTGATGATGAGTGGCCGCAATTGAATTTAAAGAATTATTTTTCTTCTTTTTTTTTGTGCTTTGAAGTTGCTTAGGCTGGGGTCTCTAGATTCCATTTATTACACTGTGGGGCGTCCTTGGATTCCAATAATGATTCAATGAGGGTCCCTGGTGTGCAGGAAGGATAGGTGTATCCAAAAGAATGTAGTGTGGGCAATGAGTGTCCTCAATTCAATTTGGAAAAGCTTCAACCTTCCCATTAATTTTTTGTAATTATTATTATTATTTTCATAAATTGAATAACACAATAAATCATTTGTGTAATAGTTTGATGATTGGTTTTTTTTCTGCTTTTGTGTGTGTTGTTTTTTAAATCCAAATCATTGAAATTGCCTAGGCTGGGGTCTCTGATTCAGTGGGGGTACCTGGACTCCGATAATGATTCAGTGGGAGTACCTGGATTTCAGGAATGATTAAGTGGGGGTCCACAGAAGTCAAAAGGTTAACAACCACTGCCCAACTCCAAAAACACACTTGAAGTTATGAGAGATAGGCAGTACATTGGTGTAAAACTAGGCTTTCCAGATGGTTGGGATACTGAGCAATGGTTAGAGAGGAATTCAAAAAACATTTAATAAGAGAAGTGTGACAACAGCTAAGAAACATTAATCGCGAGGCAATGAATAAGTTGGGAGAAGGATACATAAACAATAGGATGGACCACCAACTGACATAGCAGTGGGTAAAATAGCAAAAATGCTGGATGCAAGACAGAAACACTTCTGGAGCAAAGCTAATATGAGGTTTCTAGAGCAAATGCTAAAGAAGTGCATGGAGGGGTGGGGGTAGTGGTCCCGAGATGCAGCAGTAGTCAAGATGTGGGAATAGAATACGAGTTGGAGAGCAGGGTCTTTTTGACCTGATCCTGTGGCAGAACATGCAGCAAGGCTTAATATTGCGACCCAGCTTACATTCCACAAAATATTGATGTATCCTGAGATAAAGCAGATTTTATGCCAAAGAACATCCACTAAATAATTAACACAACAGAATTTCTTAAATGTGCCGGGCGAGGGGGGTCCTCTAGAGGAAAATGCAATTCTGTTATAATCGTTATTGGACACATATTAGTTACCACTTTTTCTCTGAATCAGGTTCTTAGTTTTTGCAATTTAAGTTCAATGTGAAGAAAAATCTTCTGAAGTTTTAGGATGAGTGAGGGAGACCTGCACATGTACTGTTGCAGCAATGAGATTCATTGCCCTCCATTTATCCTTTTAGGAATCCAATGAGATTAGTGGTGTGCACCTTATTAACGGCGGATGCATATTTAGGAAAAACATGTTAATTCATGCCTACCGGTAGAAAGCAGCATCTCTTCTTTTTCTTCAATTGTGCAAAACGTTGTTAAGAGTTTCACGGCTGCTTTGCTCAGCACCTAACAATGTTCCTACGGGCGCACTAACCTGTATCTCTCACCTCCTAGCATTTTCTTCCTCCGTTGAGGTTTATTCATGGGACATCATGGAGCAGGAAGCTGTAGGTGGGGAGGCGGAAGTACAATCAAATGAAGCAGATGATAGAGTATGGAGTGATGATAGACTCGGGCTGCACCCACCCATGAGACACTGTGGGTAATTTACCAGGGAGGATGGCTCAAACAGTCCAGAGTACTAGTCACGTTGGTAGCTGTTCGAAGTAGAAAAAAGATGCAGCGCTGTGAGCCGTGCAGCTTAGCCACATCACACATCCCTTCTTGAGATTTTAGTTGTCTAAAATAGTCTAAAGAAATATGTCGTGCTCAGTAAGAAGAAAAGACAGATTGTAAAGAGTTGAATTGGTATTATTCTACGTTGGGAGCCTCTAGCAAGATATTTCATGAAAACTGGCCGCTTCTGCCCTTGCATTCTTAAAATGACATGATGATGGCATTATGTAGATGATGCTGAATCGGATTTTAGACACACATGAGCAAATGCCCTCTGCAGCGACATTAGGAAGGCGTGTATTATAATGAAGCAAAAACATCTGGAATGCCCTGCGGAGAGCGGGTTTTTTGTAATGAAAACCAAAGTACATGTTTAGAAAGAAAATATTAATGTGTTTGATTGATTGGGTGATTTTTCATAGTGACAATATTTCTAAACCAATTTACGAACAAAAGGCAAAAGATGAGCATCGCCCCATAACTGCAAACACAACGAATAAAGTAGTCCAAAATAATTTCCTTTGTGCTACCCAAAATAATTTGTAAATGAAAGAAATAAACATACAATACTGCTTTTTAGCAGCATTTAAGTGGTAATCTTCAAAATGTATGAAGCGAAGTAGAAATGGTCTAAAATAATCTCATTAAAATAGTGAAATATAATATTGGAGTACTTCAGTGATATTAATTAAAAAACTTTCACAAAGTGGTTGTGGTATGTAAAACGTGTGCACAA
The DNA here is from genome assembly GCA_963921515.1 of Calotriton arnoldi. Classification (NCBI taxonomy): domain Eukaryota; kingdom Metazoa; phylum Chordata; class Amphibia; order Caudata; family Salamandridae; genus Calotriton; species Calotriton arnoldi. The sequence goes on along the minus strand of CAWUFW010008421.1, from coordinate 622,348 downwards.
TCGCTCAGCTGTGCAGTGTCCAAACATCTACATGTATCACATCCACTGCTCCTGCTCCTGTGTGCTGCTATCTGGGGTAGCATGCAGTACACCATCAAGGAGAGACTTGTTTACAAGTGGTTCTGATGGTATGCTGCAAACCTGGGGACCTATGACCCTCTAACACTGCACTCAGTCTCATGGGAGCCCTTAGCCTCAGTCTCCTGAAAACCCAAGATGCGCATGCACAAATGTCTTTATCGCAACACTGGCTGCACTAACAGGGGGAAAACATGGTCTCTTGTGCTTAGTCTTGGATAGTGGGTTACCCATCCATGAAGATTTGTTGCAGTGTGTGTCCTGAGGAAATTCTCTGCAACTTACAAGGGAGTCCTAGCCTGGATTCAGTCTTAGGGCCTAATTATGACCACGGCGATCAGGTGGACCGCCATGGTGACAGTGCGGGCACCGTTGACCGGCCGTCTGACCACCCTATTACAAGTTGGGCAGCTGGATCCCCATGGGACCGCCGCAACTGCCAGGGATCCGAGATCCCTGGTAGTGTTACGGCAGTAATGAGGCCGTAATATGCTTGGCGGTGCTGCGGCGGCACCGCCAAGCACATTACGAACCTCCTCTCTGCCACGGTTTTCATGTCGGTGAGCCTGCCATGAAAACTGTGCGGAGAGGAAACAAAGAGGGCCCTCCTGGGCCACCTGTTGCCTTAGGGCCATGGTGTGTTTGTAGAGGGGCACATGTAGTGGCCACCTGTGTGCATGCATCCCAGTTCCTGCACGGCATGGACTGCACCAGTCCATGCCTTGCAGGAACGGTATTTGGCGTTCCCATGGCAGTGCCTTTTTAATAGGCACTGCCATGGGAACGCCAAACGACCACCTGCCAGACCATGAGATTAATCACGATCTGGCGGGCGGTTGACGGTCGAATTTGGCGGTCCTGCAGTGGGGCTCTGCTCCAGGACCTCCAAACTCGTAATCAGGCCTTAAATGGCTGACAGAGGACAGTTTCTATTTAAGTAGGGTTTCTACAAGAGAGTTTGTATAGGAACAAAAAGGTATTACATCATCATGATGTGCACCCTCACTCCTTTAAGATTGTCCTGACGCTAACTCCATTTTGCTGCCCAGCATTTAATACCAAATTATGCTGGGAATGAAAAATGTACCTTCTATTGACATTTGAATTTTTAGCACAATTGCATTGATATTGGTAATTTTTATTTCCCTTATTAATTTAATACTGAAAGACTGTGTAGCTATATTCAATGCACTTCGATCTGGTAGTATTGACGGTCTGCCGCCTGAATCATTATGGCGTATGCTTATTTAGAAAGTGGGTATTTCAAATGAAGATGTCTTAGAGCAGTGTCAAGGTACTAGTAAGCATAGATCAGGTAAACAGTTTAGCATTTTACTTAAAGTATCAGTAGCTAGCAAGGTTATGCATGAAACGTGAACGTTTTTCTAAGCTCTTGACCATGTATCCCAGTGATGTATACTGACTGTGTCGCAATCATCTACACATACATAGTTCTAGTTCCAATGGGATAATCACAGAAAATGCCTATTCGATATAATTGCATTTTTCAATCTTAATCTTTTTTAATATTGCTCTTCTTTAAACCTGAAGATACCAGGAATAACAAATTAACAAAAACTAGACATGCCCACCAGAAGAAAATCTGTGCTAAAACTGCAATATTATGGAATAGAAATTCACAACCAAAATGCATTTGTCAGACTTGTAGCCATATGATTCGGATGCCAATAGCATCATTTGTGGTAGAGTTTGATCAGTGTGCATTGTCTAATATTTTAACTTTATGATCAGCTGTGAGTCAGCCCCCATAAAAAAAGTCCCACATTCTTCTAATTCCAGTGCATCTGAATTCTGTCAAGATTTGCCAAATATAAGCTAAGAACGCAAGCCTCACCAGAGACCACGAGCAAGGGAGACGTCATCTGATACACAAAAGTCTTAGCTGACCTCGTGAGCAAAAGAGTGCCATGCACAGTGCTTTGCATCATCCACTCCAGATAAGGGACACATGGGCCAAACATCTGCAGTGGATTTGCTTAGCCTATGCTGCTTTAAAAGCAAATATTACAGTTTAAATAGTTAAAAGATTAGGTAAAGCTCCAGGACCTGATGGCTTCACGATTGAATTCTATTCTTATTTTCTGGTACTCTTATTCCTAAATTACATCAATTATTTCACTTCTTTATTTCTTCCAAAAAGTCAAGAAGCTTTGATATGCCTTCTTCCCAAGGAAGGTAAAGATCATACTCTCTGTAAAAATTACAGGCCCATTTCTCTAATTAATTTGGACTATAAAATGTTTGCAAAAATTCTAGCATTCCGCTTAGAGACATTTTTACCACTATTAATTGAACGAGAACAATGTGGTTTTATTAAAGGTAGACATCTCTCAGACAACACTAGACTTTTCTTTAATGTCCTTACTAAAGCTAAATTGTGTAAAGATTCTTTAGCGGCCATCTCTTTAGATGCTGAGAAATCTTTCTTTAGAGTAAGTTGGTCATTTATTTTTTTCACTTTGTCCTGGTTTGGTTTTGGTCATAAGTTTATAAATTATGTTTCCTTACTATACTCTTCTCCTGTTTCCTCCATTTTAGCTAATGGTCTTATCTCCTCTTCCTTTCCTTTATATCGTGGGGTAAGGCAGGATTGTCCTCTTTCTCCTCTTCTCTTTATACTAGCTCTCGAACCCTTCTTAATTAAGATGTGTTCAAATTCTCAGATTACTGGTTTCAATTATGGCTCCAATTAATTAAAACTCTCTGTTTATGCAGATGATATTTTGTTCTTTCTATCACAACCACAGACCTCTCTACCAGCTTTTTTATCTGTAGTACAATGTTTTGCCACTGTGTCTGGTTATAAACTAAATGGCAACAAATGTGAAATCCTCCCATTAAACAAATTATGTTTTTCTGTGGATTATATTTCTTCGGGTTTTCGTTGGACCACGGATAAAATCAAGTACTTGGGTTTATGGTTCAAATCTTCCATTACAGAATCTATGTTAACAAATTTAAGAGAACTACAGACACTATTGAAAAATACCACGTCCAGGTGGAATCCCATGTTTCTATCTTGGTGGATTAAACCCAGATCAGTTGACTGGGGGTGAGTGCTTGCAATGTTCAACACTCCGTCCATCATCCCCTTTGGTTTTGCTATGTTCGCCCTAAGTTGGCAGGGTATGCCCAGACGTGGGTCCCTTGCTCACTTTGCCACTGGATTCAAGATAGCCTGGCTGATGGCGGCTGTAAGCCAGAAACCGGTCCCAGGATGCTTGTTTCCGGTCCAGGGAAGACATGGCTTGGCAGTTCGGGCTGGACTGTTCCCATGAGGCACAGGGTCAGACTGATTTGCATATGGCCATGTCTGAACTGGGGTGGCGGAAGTGAGCTAAAGAATGATGATGGATTAAACCCAGATCAGTTGACTGGGGGTGAGTGCTTGCAATGTTCAACACTCCGTCCATCATCCCCTTTGGTTTTGCTATGTTCGCCCTAAGTTGGCAGGGTATGCCCAGACGTGGGTCCCTTGCTCACTTTGCCACTGGATTCAAGATAGCCTGGCTGATGACGGCTGTAAGCCAGAAACTGGTCCCAGGATGCTTGTTTCCGGTCCAGGGAAGACATGGCTTGGCAGTTCGGGCTGGACTGTTCCCATGAGGCACAGGGTCAGACTGATTTGCATATGGCCATGTCTGAACTGGGGTGGCGGAGTGAGCTAAAGAATGATGATGGATTAAACCCAGATCAGTTGACTGGGGGTGAGTGCTTGCAATGTTCAACACTCCGTCCATCATCCCCTTTGGTTTTGCTATGTTCACCCTAAGTTGGCAGGGTATGCCCAGACGTGGGTCCCTTGCTCACTTTGCCACTGGATTCAAGATAGCCTGGCTGATGATGGCTGTAAGCCAGAAACCGGTCCCAGGATGCTTGTTTCCAGTCCAGGGAAGACATGGCTTGGCAGTTCGGGCTGGACTGTTCCCATGAGGCACAGGGTCAGACTGATTTGCATATGGCCATGTCTGAACTGGGGTGGCGGAGTGAGCTAAAGAATGATGATGGATTAAACCCAGATCAGTTGACTGGGGGTGAGTGCTTGCAATGTTCAACACTCTGTCCATCATCCCCTTTGGTTTTGCTATGACCTCAGATTGGCAGCAACACTCTTAGTGCAATTATTCGTGAGCAAAAGAATGCCATGCACAGTGCTTTGCATCATCCACTCCAGATAAGGGACACATGGGCCAAACATCTGCAGTGGATTTGCTTAGCCTATGCTGCTTTAAAAGCAAATAGTACAGTTTAAATAGTTAAAAGATTAGGTAAAGCTCCAGGACCTGATGGCTTCACGATTGAATTCTATTCTTATTTTCTTGTACTCTTATTCCTAAGTTACATCAATTATTTCACTTCTTTATTTCTTCCAAAAAGTCAAGAAGCTTTGATATGCCTTCTTCCCAAGGAAGGTAAAGATCATACTCTCTTTAAAAATTACAGGACCATTTCTCTAATTAATTTGGACTATAACATTTTTGCAAAAATTCTAGCATTCCGCTTAAAGACATTTTTACCACTATTAATTGAACGAGAACAATGTGGTTTTATTAAAGGTAGACATCTCTCAGACAACACTAGACTTTTCTTTAATGTCCTTACTAAAGCTAAATTGTGTAAAGATTCTTTAGCGGCCATCTCTTTGGATGCTGAGAAATCTTTCTTTAGAGTAAGTTGGTCATTTATTTTTTTCACTTTGTCCTGGTTTGGTTTTGGTCACAAGTTTATAAATTATGGGGCATATTAGCAAGACCCACGTTAAAATTATCGCCGTTTTAGCGGCAGGAAACTGCCGCTAAAACGGCGATAATCGCTTGCTAATATGCGTTATGGAATTTCAATAGAAGCCCAGGTTAGATGTGCAGGACATCTAACCTGGGCTTCTATTGGAATTCCATAACGCATATTAGCAAGGCCATTATCGCCGTTTTAGCGGCAGTTTCCTGCCGCTAAAGCAGCGATCATTTTATCGCCGGTCTTGCTAATATGCCCCTATGTTTCCTTACTATACTCTTCTCCTGTTTCCTCCATTTTAGCTAATGGTCTTATCTCCTCTTCCTTTCCTTTATATCGTGGGGTAAGGCAGGATTGTCCTCTTTCTCCTCTTCTCTTTATACTAGCTCTCGAACCCTTCTTAATTAAGATGTGTTCAAATTCTCAGATTACTGGTTTCAATTATGGCTCCAATCAATTAAAACTCTCTGTTTATGCAGATGATATTTTGCTCTTTCTATCACAACCACAGACCTCTCTACCAGCTTTTTTATCTGTAGTACAATCTTTTGCCTCTGTGTCTGGTTATAAACTAAATGGCAACAAATGTGAAATCCTCCCATTAAACAAATTATGTTTTTCTGTGGATTATATTTCTTCGGGTTTTCGTTGGACCACGGATAAAATCAAGTACTTGGGTTTATGGTTCAAATCTTCCATTACAGAATCTATGTTAACAAATTTAAGGGAACTACAGACACTATTGAAAAATACCACGCCCAGGTGGAATCCCATGTTTCTATCTTGGTGGGGCCGTCTTGACACGATCAAAATGATGTTGGTACCTATAGTACTTTTTTATATCTCTAATCTTCCCATAAATATTCCTAAATCACATTTTAAAACAATTTACTCTATTCTATCGAAATTTCTATGGAATAATAAGAAGCCTCGTATGTCTTTACACAAACCTAAAAGACCAAAACAATTAGGCGGTGTCAATTTCCCAGATTTTCAAGCCTACCATACCTTGTTTTCTCTTAAACAAGCCTCTCTACTATTTCTAGAGGAGAATGAGGTTTCACCATTACCATTATGGACTACTATTGAAATAAAAATTCTTCAACCTTTCTCCTTCCAAGAATTTTTATCCTTTACCCATCGTCCTTTGTCTCTATCTCTTCCCATTTTTAATAACAGTTGTAGAATTCGCCAGCCTTTACTTACTAATCACCTTTCTCCTAAAGATCGTTTTTTGCAATCTTCATTATGGTACAATAAACTTCTTAAAATCAATAATAGAACTATTTTTTGGAAAGATTGGCATGTTAAAAGGCTTCACTGGGTACATCAACTTTACCAAGATGATACATGTATAACTTTTCCAGTTGCTCAAGCATGTTTTTCTTTACCTACCTCATGTGCGTCCAAATATGCATCCTTAATTTCATTGATTCAGCCAACGTACAACAGTTTAGCACTCAGTACTTCTTTGTCATATTCGCCTCCTACTATCCTTTCTATCTTATCTCTTTCCCCATCCACGTCTCAAGTATATAAATATTTATCCTCTTCTCCAGTTACTCGAGATAAAACAGAGGTGGAACTCCTATGGGAGACTGATCTCCAATTGTCCCTCTCTATTCCTACCTGGAATAAGGTCTGGATTAAAATTAGGAAAACCTCCAGAGCTGCTAATACTACCCAAACTCTATTTTATATTTATAACAGACTTTTACTGACTCTTGTTTCATTACATAAAATAAATCCTACTCTCTCTCCCTCTTGCTGGTCCCCAGCTGACTTGCAACACATGTTATTTACTTGCCCCCATGTTCATAACTTCTGTAAACTAGTTTGGAGACAATAATATCTTTCATACACAAATCCCCTTCACTTTTGTTAATATACTTCTAGGTAGTGTGTCTTCCGATTGGGAATCACACCCAAACAATTTTCCTATTATAGACCTACTCCTCGCTGTTGCTTTTCAACAAATCACTAGGGCATGGAAGAACACCACCAATATCTCTTATCAAGCCTGGTGGTATGGGATTTGTTATAATCACAGGCTAGATAGAACATATGTTCATCCAATTTCCCTTGCTATATAACGTGAATACCTTTGGTCACCTATTACTCATTTTCTGGATATGTCCGCAAATATAAAACAAATCCATAATCCCGAGTTGAAGAAGTGCCTAAACCTCCATGATTTCATTTTTGTTGTTTATTTATCTATGTTTTTTATATTAATGTTATGCATTTTTTCGCACATCTTTCCGTTTTAAGATGCAATTCAGTAGTTATTAATATTTATATAAGTGATTATGTTAAAATTAATGTCTCATAAATGTTATTTTCCTCCCTCCTCCCTTCCCCTCTTTTTCTCTTTCCCTCCCTTCCCATATTACCTAACAGATTATACAGTTAAGATTGTGAGGCCCGATTCACAAAAGTAATCTGACACAAAATCTTAACTTTACGACTTTTGGTATTCACAACAGGCATTTAGGAGTAGTAAAGTTAGGATTTTGTCTTAAATTTGTCTTAAATTTTGGTCTTAAGACAAAATCCTAACTTAAGTTAAACTTAAGTTAAACTTAAGTTAACCTTAAGTTAGGATTTTGTCTTAAGTTTTGGTCTTAAGACAAAATCCTAACTTAAGTTAAACTTAAGTTAAACTTAAGTTAGGATTTTGTCTTAAAACCAAAACTTAAGACAAACTTAAGACAAAATCCTAACCTAAGTTTAACTTAAGTTAGGATTTTGTCTTACGACCAAAACTTAAGACAAACTTAAGACAGAATCCTAACTTTACTACTCCTAAATGCCTTTTGTGAATACCCAAAGTCGTAAAGTTAGGATTTTGTCTCAGATTACTTTTGTGAATCGGGCCCGTATTTCCTATTTCTGTATTTATTGAGATGTTTTATATTATATCAATAAATTTCCTTTTCAACAACAAAAAAAATAGTTCAAAGATTACAACTAATAAACGTTATGATGAAGTTTGTTCAAAGAATCAGAGTATCTGCTGTGCTCTTGCTCCTGTGGAAAATGGGAATAGAAGGTGTCAAAATGACTCAAGTGGTCTAATCTTTTGACTAACTCTTAATTGATGATTCCCATCGGACTCTCTCTTTTAACGTTTTTCTCAAATTTTTGGAGATCCATCTCTGTATCTTTCTGGAATTTCTTTGGACCCCCCTTGGTTTGTTGGTATGATCCTTAATTTTAAATTTGGCTTAGTTTTCGTTTTGGGTTGGTGAGTATCCAATGTGTCTCTCCCAAAAGAAGTATACATCTGCTAAATTATTTTACTTGGTAATATCTTCCTTTTAAGTGTGGGCTATTATGGCTGCTTTCCATGTAATTTCCAAAAGAATCCATTCACTTCTCATGCTTTCAAAAATAATTTTAAAAACTGCCTTACAATTTGGAGTTGGTTTCATGCCACGATGCACAAGGCGACTCCACATGTTCCTCTTGAATTTATTTAGACCTCCGTAATCCTGGCAGTAGACGAGGCACCATGTGTGGCACTGTAAATAGAAGAAAATATGCACTCTCAAACTGTACAGTGTGTTGGTGTGTGTGCCAAGTTACTGGAAAGCACATAGTCCTAAGCCTGTGTGTATTAGTGTGGATATATTTCTTCTGGGAAACTTCAGTCCTGCCAGCAGCACCGGGAAACGTTTACGGGGAGAGAGCCACGCACAGCGGGTCCGCTGGACTCCATCTCCCAGGCTCCCCCGCACCGTAATCGGCACCAGCGAGCGCACGGAGGCGCTCTTAAGCAAACCAAGGCTCCCGCAGCGCGGGAAACTTCAGTCCTGCCAGCAGCACCAGGAAACGTTTACGCGGAGAGAGCCACGTACAGCGGGTCCGCTGGACTCCATCTCCCAGGCTCCCCCGCACCGTAATCGGCACCAGCGAGCGCACGGAGGCGCTCTTAAGCAAACCAAGGCTCCCGCAGCGTGGGAAACTTCAGTCCTGCCACCAGCACCGGGAAACGTTTACGGGGAGAGAGCCATGCACAGCGGGTCCGCTGGACTCCATCTCCCAGGCTCCCCGCACCTTAATCGGCACCAGCGAGCGCACGGAGGCGCTCTTAAGCAAACCAAGGCTCCCGCAGCGTGGGAAACTTCAGTCCTGCCAGCAGCACCGGGAAACGTTTACGGGGAGAGAGCCACGCACAGCGGGTCCGCTGGACTCCATCTCCCAGGCTCCCCCGCACCGTAATCGGCACCAGCGAGCGCACGGAGGCGCTCTTAAGCAAACCAAGGCTCCCGCAGCGCGGGACGCGCGCGGGCTCGCCCGGGCCAAGGGCGGGCCCGTCCGCACCCGTCAAAGCCCGGATAAGGCTGGGCTGGGCCTATCTTCTTTAAATTACTTTCTCTTTTCTTTGTTTGGCTTATAGTCTACTATCTGTCGCATTCTGGTTCTGCATGCTCTTAACTCTTTGAAACCTGGAGGATACTGGTTACCGGTCGGTGCTACGTAAGGACATTTTATCTTTACTCCCGTTTGTTTTGGTTTTTTTGATAACTTAATTTTTGTAAATTTTTGTTTTATGGCTAAAGTAAAGCAGCCTGGTGAGAGGGAGAGTGCTTTAGGCACTCTAAATTCCCCTAGGCCTATGATGAATACAACATTGGATAGTGTTCTGACGCGTGCCGCGAAGCCGATAGATAAAGAAATACTTGTGGTTCAGCGTCGTCTTTCCATAGAAGGGGGTTCTGCTCCAATTCAGGACATAATTTTGGAGGGGGATAGATTGACCACCGTTGTGGGAAACCTTACTGTAGATCAACCAATAACATCTGTGGCCAGTCTTGACACGCACATAAGCCATTCACAGTCACCAACAATAGCCAGTCCCCCAGTAAAAAGAAAGAGGAAACTTAGGAATCAGGAGTCTGAATCTATAGTATTCACCAGGTCAAAGAGAAAAGCGAAACAGGTTCCCACCCATGTTACTAATAAGTCTACTGATGTCGAACAGGAAGAAAAAAGTTCTCATTCTTCGGTATATCCATCTTTACTTCTATCCCCTCAAGATAGTAAGCTTTTACTTGATGGCTTCGATGGAATTATGCAAACAAGATTACAGCCAATCCTGAATAGGCTTGATACCCTAGAGAATAACATGGTAATTATAACTCAATTATTGATGCGGTATCCAAGGGAACCTTCTAACTGTAGCCTGCTAAGTTCTGGCCATGGGACACAATTAGACATTGATAAAAGGAGTGAAGGAAGTAGCAAAGGGGAGAAAGCTAGTGGAGCTGACTCTAGTAAGACAACAAGGAACCAGGGAAACATATTCCAACCTTTAGATAAGGCCAGGGACCAAATGAGTGATCAATTAGGTTCAAAATAATTTATTGGGGGCAACAATAGTCAACGAGAAAACAATGGCAAAAGAGCCCCCCTTAGAACTAATATGAAGGGGGATAGGAGAAATCAGGGAGCTATTCAGCAGGAAAATACATTAATGAAGGAAGTACCATCGTGTGAGGGCAGTGATAGTAAGGTGACTTTGCACCTCCCCCCTGAGTGCTGTCCCTATGTTGTGATCCTATCTAATGTTCCCCCTCTTGGGGACGAGAAAAAGGAATCCTTTGCCCAATTAAAAAATAAGGTGTGTTATTGGCTTACACACAACACTGATTTCTCTAGCCATAGTTTCCATGACATCATGTTTACTCGTAGAACGCATTGGGTTGGACCCCTCCAGAAAACAGTAAAGGGAGATTGTATAGTGATCAATTGCAGATCACCAGCACTGGCATGTCATCTTCTTGCTAGTTGGCGGAAACCCGCGGGCTATGAGGCACAACATAATATTAATCTAATGCCCCTTGGTTTCTATTATAGGCATCCTAATCACCTGAGGTTTCACACTCAACACTTGGCCCCAGCACCTAAAACTCTAGCAATTAGGCAAACATCCCCCCCTCTGGTACTTAGTAACAGATTTGAAACCCTCTCTAATCTAGATGATCTCGACTGACTGAATTTAGTGGAAAGAGATTTGGTGGATAACCTAGCTTTAACCACTACAGGAGAGGATAATTTAGTTTGTAAAATTCCATTGGATAATGATAAAAGTATTATTCCTTCTATAAGGCTAGAGGTCCTTGAAAAACCCTGCACGTCTACTGACGTGACTAGAGACTTGGAGGATAATGTTGTCTCAACCATTACAACCAAGGATAATTTAGCCCGCAAAATTATAGAGGGTAAGAGTATAAGTAATACTCCATCTATAGGGTCAAAGGCCCATGGAATACATTGCATACCCACCGATTCGAATCCTGTTTCAAGTTCATGCCAATGTCAAAGTAAAAACACTAATCAGGTTACACAGATTCTATCTTGGAATTTAGCTGGTATTAGATCCAAGCTAAACGATCAGGAATGGGGCAGTTTAGTTGATAACCATCATATATGCTTATTCCAAGAGACATGGGCAACTGAGCAGGTCCATAGGGTGGGGTTTTGCACATTTAGTATTGAAGCCAGACCATCTAGGGTGGGCCGATCGGTGGGAGGGTTGTTAATATGGGTTAAGTTATCACTGAATTGCAAGGTTAAAATTCTGAAGGTTGATTCTCAGGAGATTCTTGGCATTGAATTGTCTTGGCCAAAAAATAGTGTGCAAGTCAGATTGTTTAATATTTATAATAGGTTTACTAGTAAACACAGGCCCTCAGAAACAACAGTAACGTTGACTGATTATCTTGATAAAAACAGTGGGGGCCCACCAATTATTTTGGCCGGAGACTTCAATGTAACGTACGAGCCAGTCAGATTTTTTCATGATTTAGTGCAGGAAGAGGAGACTGCTAGGGGCATTAAGAAGTTATCCAACTCCCCCATCAAGAGATTAACTAAGGTGGGACAACAGGTTTTGTCTCTGACCCTTGTACATGGGTTAAGGGCTTGTAATGGGCGAACGAAATCAGATGAAACGGCAGAATTTACCTTTAAGAGGGGCAGATTAAAAAGTAGGATCGATTATATTATGGTGGACCTTGGCATGTGGCCCCTTGTACAGGATATGACTGTACTATTACGTGAGGATAGTGACCACAATGCCCTAAGTATGGATTTATTTGGTCTACCAATTTTTGAGAGCTCACTTATCAAAAGTCAGGGCCCTATTATAACAACCAATAATAATAGACGCATTAAATGGTCCTGCCTGTTAGCGAATGGTCAATCGATCCCAAGAATTTATGAAGAAGTGGCTCAGACATTAGTGACAGTAGGTGCTGCACATTATATTGAGGTGGACATTATTTTAGGAAGTTTCTTGAAATTGATTAGCAGCATTAAACAATATTTTAATAAATCGATTCATTTTGATACTTTTAAGCAAAATAATGCCCCATGGTACAATGAAGATTGTAAACTAGCAAAGGCTAACCTTGTGGAAGCTGTAAAACAGGGAGACCAAGGGGTTATCTCCAACAGTAGGAAGTTGTATAAGAGGGCGCAGGTTGCAGCTATAAGGCTATGGGAGACTTGCATTTGGCATACCTTGGCTGAAGCGTCTAAACAAAAAGACAGCCAAAAGTTTTGGCATCTATTTGCTAAAGGGTCAATTAAGCAGGCCAGCGAGGAGGATTTTTTTATTCAGCCCCAGGTGTGGGAAGACTATTTTAAAAAGCTTTATGCTAGTGCAGCCATCTCGGATCTAGCAGTGGGAACTAAGGAACCCCTTTTGGAAGGTATCACTGAGGCGATACAGGGGTCGGCTGATTTATTGTAGCGATCAATCAGCTTCAAGCAGGAAAAGCCCCAGGTCTTGATAGGCTCCCTGGAGATTTGGATAGAGCTGAGCGGAACATCTGGGGCCCTCTGCTCCAAAAGGTTTTTAACGCTATTCAATTAGGTGGCGAAATTCCATCAACCTGGAAAGGAGCAGAAATAATACCCATTTATAAAAAGGGTAATAAAGGGGATCCTGCTAATTACAGACCAATAAGCCTTATAGATGTCTCACAGAAATTGTTCTGCAAGATGATTCTGCTTCGTATCCAGAGCTGGATTGAAGCAAATAATGTAATTTCGCACCTTTAGGCAGGATTTAGGTCAAGCACAAGCACTTTAGACCAAGTTTTTAAATTCCTATTGCTTTTATGGAAAGAGGTGAAGATCTGGAAGGGCCATTTATATGTTGTTTTTGTAGACCTCAAAACAGCCTTTGATTCTATAGATCGTAATAAATTGTGGGCTGTCTTGAGGGAACTTGGTTTACCGAAGGATCTTCTCCAGCTATTGGTCCGCTTGCATGATGCTAATTACGCCAAGATTAGGTGGAAGTCAGATGGCAGCCTTACAAATAGCATCCCAATTTCTAAAGGGGTGCGCCAGGGTTGTGTATTAGCGCCAACTTTATTCACCCTGTATATAAATGGGTTGATTGCGGAACTATATGACTGTGATGGTGATCCCCCAAGACTGGCTGGAAGTCCCCTGCCGGCCCTGCTTTTTGCAGACGATACACTTCTTATTTCTAAAACACCGAAGGGGATCCAAAACATTGTGAATAAATTTGCAGAAGCATGTAAGGACCAAGGTTTGGAAATTAATTGTTCCAAAACTAAATATATGGTTTTTCATCCTTATAAATGCTCTAAAAGCAAGTTGACATTGGGTACTCAACAACTGGAACAGGTTAATGTTTTTGATTATCTTGGCGTTAGAATAAGTGATAACCTTGCTTGGTCTTCCTAAATTTTAAAGAGTGAATTATCACTACAGATGGTGGATTGTGCCATAGCGAGGAGACTAAGAGGTTCATCCTATCGCCCCATTTCCCCTGTATTAGAGATACATAGGGCTAAAGGTCATGGTGCAGCCTTATATGGCGCTGAATTATGGGGTATGGAGTGCACTAAAAAACTTGTGATAGCAGAAAACAAATTTCTTAGAGCTATACTCAATGTTCCAATAAATACCCCAATTTTACCCTTGCGTCTTGATTTGGGAGTTAAATCCATTTCGTATTATGCTGTCCTCAGAGCCTTGATGTTCTGGATAAGGATATGGGTTAACATCACAGAGATTAATGTAAAAGATGGAGTGGTGGAACTCCTAAATCTACAAAAACAGAAAGGCGCTCTTCACTGGTTTAAAAAGGTTAAAGAATGGCTGTATCGTCTGGGTTTGGAATCTTTGTGGGAGAACCCGGGTTCCATAACAAAAAATATGGTTCCTTTTAAAAAAAAGAGATTCTGGGTTTACATTAATTCTCTTAACATTGAAAGTACAACTTATGGAATTTTAACGATGCAATTTTTAGATGTCAAGTGTTGTTTTAATTTTGAATTATTTATGGATGATATTGAACCCCCACAGGCAAGAGCACTCTACATCCAGTTTAGACTTGGAACATTACCGCTGAATGCATGGAAACACAAATGGACAAATGCTCGAACTTTGCCAATGTGCCCAACATGTCTCAATGCTGAAGAGACTATTGATCATTTTCTCTTTTTCTGCCCTGCTTATAGTGCCATTAGGAAATCATGGATTATTTCAGCTTGTCGATTGCTTTCATTTGCTACGCCCACAGAAGCAATACGTATTTTTCGATCCGATTCCACACAATGGCTTGTTTTTGCTATTTCACGATATTTGTTGTATGCATGGTGGCAGAGATCAAAAGCTTTGACTTGAACTATTTTTGGGGTTGTTTATAGCTTCGATTTCTTGATTTCTTTTATATTTTTTAGATGACAAATATTATAAAATGTCCATTTTTATTGAACATGAGACAGGGGCTCAAAAAGGGATATTAAATTGTTATTGGAATTTCTTACTTTTTAAAATTTTGTAGTATTGTTAATTATGATTGTATGTATGCTGTTATGATCATGCGATTGATCGACAATAACATCTATCTATTTCTTCTAAATAATGTATTTTACATACAGTACAAAATGTTGTATCCTTCCAGCTGGTCAGATCTTATTGATTGTAAGATTAACAGTAACTATAAGGTGTGGGTTAATGGCTGTCAGTGTATCACCGTAAGGTGTAAGCATTAGAACGCTAGTGTCCATTATTTAAAAAACCTGTGGGCTCAGTCGTTTATCAGTGTCTATGCACAGTTCTTGCATAGCTTATGTAACCTGCAAAATATGTTGGTATAATTCTAGTTGATGAATATTTACTGTTAGGACTGGCCAAATATTTGCGGACATTTCACCGCGGGTGCAAACACCGACACACTCTCGGTGAGGGTGTTTGCACCACAGTGATTGTGTTTTTTTAATGGGGGTGCCTCTCCGTGCTCTCACTGTCCTCCCCACCATGCCCATGGGCATAACATCACTTACAACTGTAGCACTATTTAATTAGGCACTGCAGTGCGAGTGACAAAATGTCAGTCAGCAAAATAAAAAGGGCACAAAGTCTGCAAACCCTGGCCAAATTGAACTTGGTATTTCTAATGGTGCCATGACTGCAACTGAAACTGAAACCACTGCATATATCCCGTAGACTAAATGGTTTCTCCATTTACAATACAGAGTGCACTACTGTGCAGGTGTATTTGCTGGTGTGTACCTAGTGAAGGACCACAGATTATTATCTACCCCAGTTAATGTCACAGTGGAATAAATGTCATCAGTATTATCATGACTCTTTGCCGCAACCACAAACACAACATTACCCAGTTAACTGCCAAACCTCAGTCTGTAAGTTGTACAGTCAGCAGTTAACTGTTTTATGACAGGCAGGGGCATATTTACAAGGAAATGGAAGAACGCAGAGCTGCGGCAAATTGTGCAGCGCAGCGCTCTGCCATTTCCCAAACGCAGGGATGGGCCGTATTTACAACAATATTGTGCACCCCTGTGATTTCCCTACTGCTGGTGCTAAAAATTGCTGCCTAGCGCCAACACAGACACCCTTGCACCATAATGCAATGGTGCCTGCGTTGCAGGGAATGATTGTTTATGAGCAGGAAGGTGTTCCTTCTTCCACATAAACAATCAATAAAGGCGTTTTGCTACTTATATCTGTGCAGCATTCTGCAGCACACATAGACGTAGCAAATGGCTATTATTTAATGATTGTTTATGTGCAGGAAGGGACACCTTCCTGCACATACACACGTATTAACGGCGGTTTGCTTTTTCTATGTGTGCTGAAGAATTTAGCACACATAGAAAAAGCAAAAACAAGGAGAAATACAAGTATTTATCCTCGTTTCACCATTCTAAAGCCTGCTATTGCATGCCGTTCATTTTTGGCACTGCCTCAGATTTACAGATCCTTGTAAACCCGGGGCAGCGTCAAAAAGCAATGGGTGTTGCGGTGGAATGCCCACATCAACACCCATTGCACACCACTTTCATGCAGATACCTGTGTGAAAGGGTACCATATTTACAAAGCGAGGTTAAGCCACAAAAAGTGGCTTAACGCCTCTTTGAAAATATGGTGCAGGGCATTGCGCCACTGGAATGTCGGTAAAAGTGACATTCCGGTGGTGCAATGCCCTTGTTTATGTGCCCCCTTAGTATCTTAGAGGTAACTACTAATCACTATTTGGGACCCCCTTTCAAAGAATGGAAATAAAGTATTAACAATGCGGCATATTTACAAGGAAATTGTGGAGCATGGCAAATTTTGCAGCACCACGCTCCACCATTTCCAATACGCAGGGATGCGCCTTATTTACAGCAATACAGCGCACCCCTGTATTTTCCCTAGTGCTGGTGCTAAAATTAGCTGCCTTGTACCAAAACAGATACCCTTGCACCATACTGCAAAGGTGCCTGCTTGGCAGGGAATGATTGTTTATGTAAAATACTAAGAATGGTACCAGTTCCTAGGAGAAAGAGAGAGGCCAGCAGCCTGTTATGGTTGCAATACAGGGTAGGATGTCTCCAAAGACAAGGAATGAGTGTGTCAGAGTGGGGAGTGGTACTCCTGTGTATGTTGTGCCCTCACACACCCTTGCGAGTGTAAAGCATCATCATTGGGCACTGCTCCTCGTGGGGGTGGCGCTGCATTCCCTCACGGGCCCTCCAAGAGGGCACTCTGGTGGAGATCTTTTAGGAGTTGCCGCAGTTGTGTGTGTGGGTGTGTGGGCCAAGTGGTGAGTGTAAGTGAAAATAAAATAACCCGTTGGTGCCCTAATGAATTTATTAAAGGGTCCTCAGGGTTAGGCTAAAATCTGGACGGGAATGGAGATGCACTTAATGCTGATAGAGAGGGAAAGAAATAGAATCCCACTTCTCTCAACCCGTGTGACAGTGTTGTGGTGTTAAAAGTGAAAGGTCGACATGTTTCACGCTACTATTTGGTCCCTAGTGGATCCCGGAGCGCTTCATCAGGACCTTGAATAATGGTAGAGAAAGGGAGGAATCAGGGAAAAAAGCACCCTATATTCCTACCGTACCTTCGTTGAGGACGAATGAAGTATATTAGAGTAACGTCTTATCCATGTACTCTAGTTCAAACCTAATGGAGACAAAATACAAGGGAAAAAAAGGGGGGAAAAAAAGGTCATGGTGTTGGAAAGCAATGCAATGGACTACAGACAGTACTCGTCATGCTTGGTAAAAACCAACACCATGCAAACGCGTGACTGAGGATTAAAAGTTGTATAACGTGGCAATGGGAAGGGATAGTATCTGTTATTCTCTCAGAAGTAGGGCAGTGAAATACAGACTAGGGCTAGAGTACATACCTACAGTGAACCATATCACTGACAACCGCTATATTCCTAAAGTCATACTGCTGACATTAAATGACACACTTGCAGTGAACCATGTCATTGCCATCCGCTATATTCCTAAGGTCGTACTCCTGACAGGAAATGACACAGTTCAGGGTATCGAGCTCAGAGTCGGGAGTGGGTAGAGATAACAAGGGGGGGGGGAAAGGAAGGGAGAAGACGAACGCCGCGCTGACCAAGTGCTTTAAAAAAATCAACACGGACTCCGTGAGGCACCATGCGAGTGCCTAAAAACTAAAACGAATTACCACACATAATGGGAAGGTCAACAGAAGCGAGATATAGTAGGTTCCCCGCATACTGTTTTTAAACAATAATAAAGTAAAGTGAAGAATGTCATACCCTTCCTAGAGTGGAATAGGGCTTCTTCAGCGGATAGCGGTCTAGAGAAGGAGGAAGAGCTGCAAAAGAAGGGGGAAAGCAAACAGAGACGCTAGTACATGTCTCTCGACATAGCTAAAAGTACTCATCACGGGTTTACCTTAAAATCCTGTAATGGCCCGCAGTGTACAAAAACTTACTAATCGCCCTCCAACCGAATCCTGGAGACCTAACAGCCTGCCCAGTCCGCCGGTAAAGGGGTGTGGGAAGTCTCTGTAGATATAGTCGACAAAATCAACATCTCGCCCGTCATAGCTTGAGCGACCTAGGAATGCGGGAGAGATGGACTAGTGGAGCACGTAAAGAAGGCGGCCATCTTGGACAGGTATACAGTGTCCTATATGTATAAGAGATGGCTAGTGCCATAGATACTACATATGGTGATGGATGATCAAAGAAGATCAGATGGTATTACATATCATATCTAATGTGTAAAAATAGGTAGGTGTGCAACGGGGAGAAAGTGGTGTGATGTATAGGCTTCTAAGTTTGGACAAATGGCAGTATGTACCGCCGGTAGCAGCCATGTTAGTAAAACTACCCCGTAATGTAATGGTAACGTGTAACCTCTGTAAGACCACAAAAAGATAGCCGTGGTATTACTCCTGAAGTGTTTTTATTTATTTGTGATAGTGGTCGATGTTATACAGACCGAGCGGGTTGGTGGTGCCCGGGCAATGTGTGTATAGTTGAGACCAACATATTTAAGGCAAGTTGGGATGGTGGTACCCAATAATTTCCACTGAGACTAATCGCCATCTATGTAGGGATGGCGCTGGTGTATATGGCTTCTATCCATGACAACATGATTCATGTAAGTGATGGTGGCCGAGTTTATACATGCTGAGCAAGTTGGTGGTGCTCAGATGGTATACAAGTAAAAACCACCCCAGATAATGATGTTTGAGCTGGTAGTGCCAAGGTATGATAAAAGAGGATAGTAGCCATGTCTATAGATAATGGTTGTGTATATGGCCCGTGTGGCTCCAAGTACATAGGCATGACAGTCAGACCAATAAAAGTACGGATCGGAGAACATAAAAGCACAATCCGGTGTAAGAAAACCATCACCAGATTACAGAGACACTTCTTAGAAAACAATCACTCCCCTGACAGTTTACAGTGGACCGTGATTGAGTCCAACCCCTACTGGACAGTATCAGCACTGTTTAGACAAGAGCAACGATGGGTGTTTAGACTCAAAAGTAATGTTGAAGGGTTGAACGATGACATACCTTGGGCTGAATTAGTATCCTGAACCTCTCCCTTCTGATACCTTTTTCATACAGTAGGGATATATCAAAAATACCCCTCCTCATACGCAGCACAGGACCTGTTATACTCCTTTGCGTTAGGGGTGAGCCTTTGCACCCTTTGATTGACCCCACTATTATTGAAGCATATGCAGCATCTGATACACACACTGTTATGGGGTTATACGAGCTGTATTGATAGTATCCATATACACAACCATTATCTATAGACATGGCTACTATCCTCTTTTATCATACCTTGGCACTACCAGCTCAAACATCATTATCTGGGGTGGTTTTTACTTGTATACCATCTGAGCACCACCAACTTGCTCAGCATGTATAAACTCGGCCACCATCACTTACATGAATCATGTTGTCATGGATAGAAGCCATATACACCAGCGCCATCCCTACATAGATGGCGATTAGTCTCAGTGGAAATTATTGGGTACCACCATCCCAACTTGCCTTAAATATGTTGGTCTCAACTAAACACACATTGCCCGGGCACCACCAACCCGCTCGGTCTGTATAACATCGACCACTATCACAAATAAATAAAAACACTTCAGGAGTAATACCACGGCTATCTTTTTGTGGTCTTACAGAGGTTACACGTTACCATTACATTATGGGGTAGTTTTACTAACATGGCTGCTACCGGCGGTACATACTGCCATTTGTCCAAACTTAGAAGCCTATACATCACACCACTTTCTCCCCGTTGCACACCTACCTATTTTTACACATTAGATATGATATGTAATACCATCTGATCTTCTTTGATCATCCATCACCATATGTAGTATCTATGGCACTAGCCGTCTCTTATACATATAGGACACTGTATACCTGTCCAAGATGGCCGCCTTCTTTACGTGCTCCACTAGTCCATCTCTCCCGCATTCCTAGGTCGCACAAGCTATGACGGGCGAGATGTTGATTTTGTCGACTATATCTACAGAGACTTCCCACACCCCTTTACCGGCGGACTGGGCAGGCTGTTAGGTCTCCAGGATTCGGTTGGAGGGTGATTAGTAAGTTTTTGTACACTGCTGGCCATTACAGGATTTTAAGGTAAACCCGTGATGAGAACTTTTAGCTATGTCGAGAGACATGTACTAGCGTCTCTGTTTGCTTCCCCCCCCCCCTTCTTTTGCAGCTCTTCCTCCTTCTCTAGACCGCTATCCGCCGAAGAAGCCCTATTCCACTCTGGGAAGGGTATGACATTCTTCACTTTACTTTATTATTGTTTAAAAACAGTATGCGGGGAACCTACTATATCTCGCTTCTGTTGACCTTCCCATTATGTGTGGTAATTCGTTTTAGTTTTTAGGCACTCACATGGTGCTTCACGGAGTCCGTCTTGATTTTATTAAAGCACTTGGTCAGCGCGGCGTTCATCTTCTTCCTTCCTTTTTTCCCTCCCTTTGTTATCTCTACCCACTCCCGACTCTGAGCTCGATACCCTGAACTGTGTCATTTCCTGTCGGGAGTACGACCTTAGGAATATAGCGGATGGCAATGACATGGTTCACTGCAAGTGTGTCATTTAATGTCAGCAGTATGACTTTAGGAATATAGCGGTTGTCAGTGATATGGTTCACTGTAGGTATGTACTCTAGCCCTAGTCTGTATTTCACTGCCCTACTTCTGAGAGAATAACAGATACTATCCCTTCCCATTGCCACGTTATACAACTTTTTAATCCTCAGTCACGCGTTTGCATGGTGTTGGTTTTTTTACCAAGCATGACGAGTACTGTCTGTAGTCCATTGCATTGCTTTCCAACACCATGACCTTTTTTTCCCCCCTTTTTTTCCCTTGTATTTTGTCTCCATTAGGTTTGAACTAGAGTACATGGATAAGACGTTACTCTAATATACTTCATTCGTCCTCAACGAAGGTACGGTAGGAATATAGGGTGCTTTTTTCCCTGATTCCTCCCTTTCTCTACCATTATTCACGGTCCTGATGAAGCGCTCCGGGATCCACTAGGGAACAAATAGTAGCGTGAAACATGTCGACCTTTCACTTTTAACACCACAACACTGTCACACGGGTTGAGAGAAGTGGGATTCTATTTTTTTCCCTCTCTATCAGCATTAAGTGCATCTCCATTCCCGTCCAGATTTTAGCCTAACCCTGAGGACCCTTTAATAAATTCATTAGGGCACCAACGGGTTCTTTTATTTTCACTTACACTCACCACTTGGCCCACACACCCACACACACAACTGCGGCAACTCCTAAAAGATCTCCACCAGAGTGCCCTCTTGGAGGGCCCGTGAGGGACTGCAGCGCCACCCCCACGAGGAGCAGTGCCCAATGATGATGCTTTACACTCGCAAGGGTGTGTGAGGGCACAACATACACAGGAGTACCACTCCCCACTCTGACACACTCATTCCTTGTCTTTGGAGACATCACACCCTGTATTGCAACCATAACAGGCTGCTGGCCTCTCTCTTTCTCCTAGGAACTGGTACCATTCTTAGTATTTTACATTACCTTTAGGAGCATTGGTACAGGACCTATTTTCAACTAGCTCCTTGTCCCTCCTTCTTCAGAATTGTGGTTACAATGATTGTTTATGTGCAGGAAATCTGCAGCACACATAGAAAAAGCAAAAACGAGGAGCAATACAAGTATTTCTCCTCGCTGCACCGTTCTAAGGCCTGCTATTGCATGGCGTTTGTTTTTGTCACTGCCTCAGGTTTACAGATTCTTGTAAATCTGGGGCAGCATCAAAAAGCTAGGGGTGTTGTGGTGGAACACCCACAGCAACATCCATTGAATGCCCCTTTCACGCAGATATCTGTGTGAAAAGGTACCATATTTACAAAGCGGCGTTAAGCCACAAAAATTGGCCTAATGCCACTTTGTAAATATTGTGCAGGGCATTGCGCAACCAGAAAGTCGGTAAAAGTGACGTTCCGTTGGCGCAATTCCCTTGTAAACATGCCCCAATGTTCTTAGATTTCTATGATTCAAAATAAAAACTACTCATTGTGCAGCAGTAAAATAAGTCAGAGTAAATTTGCAATCGGTGCAAAAACAAACAGCACCACTGGTGAGTCATTTTTTGTCACATACCCATAATGAAAATTACATAATGTGGACTCTATTGGA